>LUCH01005501.1:0-38235 GCA_013368495.1 Paragonimus heterotremus | reverse complement strand
CGCGAAATAAGGCATTTTCCGGCTACAGGATGACGCATTTTATCTCGGAAATTTCAGTGGTCTCATTTATGAAACTTGAGAAACTGAGATAACGCCGATAACAGGATGTTTTCGCGAAAATGGAGGGAAAACTTTTCATCACCGGGCCAATATTTTTGGGGCGTATTCGATGCATTTCAATTTTTCTATCACCGACACTTATTTACAATTGATGTAGTGTAAGTACTTTGCCGGAAATCTCGATTTTAAAATGTCAAAAAGTATTTAAAAATCGAGGATTCACGCCAAAAGGATCGTTGTGCCTTTTGAACGACCTTCAAGGCGAATCCCGTGAAACGGATAATTGCCCTTATGCCTACTTTCCTAGTATGATATTTAGGCTTCCAGAACTAAGGCGGACGACATATGACAAGCATCTTCACGGTATGGCCTTCGGGAAATCATAAATGTTACCAGATATAACTGGCAATCAAACTTGTGTCATCGGATATCCAGTTCACCGCAAGTGTGAAACCCAATTTCACGTTTCACGTTATTCTACTCACAAGTATACAGCAGTATTCTTTCATCTTCTAATTCAACGTGATTCATCTATCTGCAACGCCCGCGTTCACTCCCAACCGCTTGATGTCAACACTTAATTCTTTTGCATAAACTCTAGATTCGCCGTAAGCAAGTGAGCTGTATCCGAATTTATTATTTATATCCTGATTCCTACCACAATGTGCCACGCTTGTTTATAGGTGTAACAGTAACGCACTACATATTCTACCGCTGGAATTAACCGGACGGTTTGTCACGTTTCCGCTGTACCGTTATATGCGTTTGTAAACCTGGTCAACCACGTTCGGTAACAGTGTATGTATTTACGCATTGTCTTCTGCCTCCGTCCATTTTAAGATATTTATATATATTCAGCCCAGACCGTGCGTAAGGCTAGGCTACCGGAACGCATAATTCGAATCTTCTGACGAATTAACAGTGACGATTATAGAAGTGGACGCATGGGAAGAGGCGCTACCAGTGTTTATACACAACGGCAATATCCCTTTGTTCGCGATGTTGTATGGCTACAAATAGGGCTGCCGAACCTCAACTCACTTTTTTGGAGTTACCTACCTACAAACTGTGAACTCGTCCTTGGACGATGAGGCGCTTCTGGCTGACTTTGATTAATGTACTCCAGATCAATACACTTCTTACTTGTCTGCCAGGGATAATTTCATCGCGCCATAAGCGTTTTTATCACAACACCTTCAACATGTTCCAGAGGACAACTGTGACCCAGCCCTGACCTATGTCGTGCAACAGAAACGCTGAGTTTAACGCATGAAGTCTGCAACAAGGTGACGTCCTTGACAGATCTCTGCTGGATCCCGCAATCACAAACGTGAGTCTAAGTCATCCAAACTGGGCTTCCCTGGATCGCTGGGATCATTCGATCCTAACCTCTGACTTCCTCTGCTGGTACTGGTGCGACAGCCTACAAAAAGCAGTTAGTCTTGACTTTAATCGGGCCGACTTTGAGAGTATGAAATCATCTCATGCAATTCTACCTGGGCGCTATTTCGGTTGTCTCGGATTAACAACATAGAAGAATTATGTCACACGTGGCTGAATTGTCGCACATCCCAGTATGGTTGATAAAGGGCTGTTCTCGCTCTATTAATTAAGTGGAGACGGCTGAATATAACCCAAAGACGTTAAGGCTTTTCACAAAATACGTAATCAGTGCAAATCGGAAACTCATCGGTGTAGGTTCCAGGAGCAGCCAAAAGTGCTTTAGCAAGTTACTTCAAACGGAAACGCTCCCTTCAAATATATGCAGCATCGTCACAAAAACCCACCCTCGGCACTGACATTACGGCAGTCAAACAATCAAGTTACTTCCAAAATCAACATCGTTGCTGATTTATTCAAGAATCGGTACGCCGCCGTTTACAGCTCCGGCTCACCACTCTCCTTTCAGTGTCTGGTCTCACGGATGTTATAGCGGCTTCTATTATATACATAATCCCCTGTGCACAACTATGGTGGTTTACTTTCCCAGTTTACCCACTCATTCCACTGGACTAAGACCAGATTCATCCGCGAATAATGAAAGAAATGTTTTCTGTGTCTGATAAAACATTTCGTGAGTTTTCGTGTTGATTCTTTCTATTAGTATCCTTCTCAGCGATAAGACGTAAGCTACCGCCATCCCTGATTTTAACCCGGTGATCGGCGCACTTCTGTCAGTTATCAAAGGATTAGTATAACGGATAGTTCGTGCTAAATTCTGGGGCGTTCCCTTCAATGAGCAATCCCCAAGCAAATTTTAGACAACATTCTTCATCTCGGCACCTCAGCACGGAGTCTTATCAGATAGGTCTTGCGTAAGGAACATGCTACTCTTCACGTACAGCTTAACGGATACTAAAGAAGGGGATGTTATTTCAGACGCCATCTTGTTCGGCTTTCCTCAGGCCTTTGACCGGGTATGTCACAGCCCAACTTTGGAGGAAATGGAGTCATAAGGCGCTCTAAAGTTGCGTGCGCCGCTGCATCGCCCCTTTTCCTAACGATAAGGCCTTCCGTGTTGAAACTGACTCTGATATCTACTCCCAACCAAAATTCTCAGCGGGTATGCTGCAAGGACCTCTCATCGGTCCATTACTATGTTTCATTTATATGAGTGCTGTACCGGAGAGGATTTTCGATCACTCCATTCTATGGGAACCAGTCCAGCAGAATTACGCCCAACCTGTACTCACTACGGAAACCCATCGGCGGTGAAAAACAAGGACTCAGCGCGTTGACCCTCGTGTGTTTGTATTGACCCTGGAAATAAAAATGTATAAAGATAGTACTTCTAGCCTGCGAGGCACGGAGCGAGTTGTGATTTCAGCCCCGGGATGGATATTGCAAAAAGGACAGTCTGGCTAAAACAAAAGTAGGTGAAAAACCAAAACGATCAGAAACGTAAAAGTGAATGTGACTATCAAAATATTGTCTGTCGTGGCCACTACACTTCTCTTCGCGGAGTGGCGTCTTCCCATCGACAAGGATAAGTGTTTACACATTTCTCATGTGACGATTCCGGCAACGTCTTTGTAACACACCAAGTGCATACGTAACTGCAAGTCGTTAAGGTATATCTCAAAAAAGACCTGGGCATATAACTCACGTCCACTTTATCCTCCTCACTTCGTCACCAAAAAAGCAACCAGAAATGAATTAACCGTACTGAGCGTGATAAAACGGACGTTTCCTCGAACTGACAAAAGTGCTTTACAAACTCTTTACGGTGTCTATATCAAATCATTGCCTAAATAAGCCAACTGCTCTTTATTCTGGTCCTAATAAAGTCATAATTGCATTCGAGCGTGTACGACAAGCTGCGGTGAAAATCGTAGTGGGACCTCGGAACGTTTCCGATAAGTCTAGGCTGGAAATCCCTTATCTAAACTCAGTGGAGTACAGAATACTCCGCAGGGGCCTTATTCTTTTGCTTTTCTTCCCGAAGAGTTGAGGGGAAAACTCTTTAATCTCCCTGGTCCAGATGGGTGGGGAGGTCAAGATAAAGACTCCTACAAAAAGAAGTGGCAGACGTTCAGACAAAATTTCCACTATCACAGGATGGCTGCCTATTAGAGTGGCACTTTGTCACTTGTCGTTACCACATCTTCTAGGATGCAGTTCAAGGCCTTGTTTGACGTCAGTCCGAAATCTAGTAACTCACAGTCATGCCCCTGTAGCGAACTGCATGAAGCTAAGTCAGCTGGGTTTTCTTCAGACCTCGCGTGCATCCATTTTTCGAGATTCGATGATTGTTGGATCGCAGGAAGTTTATAAACCATAGACGAGCAAAACCAAGTTGCCGCTTTGTGTGTTTTGGGGGGAAAGCATGGAATCAGTCCGAAAGAAACAATCCCGGAAAACCGATCCCAAGTTACCCGCGATGATTCCATACACCCTCATGCCCAAGACTGCTCCGACTAATTCAGGTCACCGGGTAGTTAACACTTTGGGTAGTAAGACTCTAACCATGCTAAACAGTAGTGTACTGTTTCTCATACCTTCCTTTAAGGTAAGGCAGCCAACCACAAACCCCTTCCGAGGTGTTACAAAGAATATGCACCTCCGATAGCTCCGTCACAACAGCATGCGGAAACAGCATGCAGCATGAGGCTCTGAAATCGTTAGGATCATTTGAGCTTATCACCCAGACCTGTTAATGTTTATGATCTAGGCACAGTGATATGTCCCAGCGGATACCACTCCTCCACAAAAACTGACGCCCTCCTATCTCCCTCCATCTTGGCAGAAGTCTCTACATATTTTTCTGGAACCGTCTACATCAAATAATGGCGAAATTCTTTGACGGTTTATACTCTCCATCCTGAAAAATCTTTTCTCCGGCATGACCTTGAACATGAGGCCAATGTCAGCCTTGTGAAGTAAGAATTGATGTAACCACTCAGCATTTTTTGTCGAATATTGAGCATTTTGAGAATCATCGTTTTAGAAGCAAGTGAGCCAAATGCCTCTTTCATAAACTAGAATTTTCCTCTCTTATTATGTCTGTTTTGTTACTTTATTTTCATAATTGTCGCATTATGTAAATATGTGTGCGGTATGAGTTTCACTTTACAATGTATATGCTGATCGTGATCATCCAAGCGTGCTTCTCACATATGCGTTGAGAAATATACCATTATTATTATTACTATTATTATTATTAATTATTAACTATTAAAGAGGACGTTCGTCTGGCAGTATCCTGGATGAGACAAACTTAAAAGGTCGTATAATGAGGAGATATAAGATAGCATTCTTTTTCTAGTCCTCGCTCCGTCCGAAAGTTGGAACCTCAGGCGAACCTCGTACGTTTCAACATCCCGTTGGATATCGAAAGGGCCTTGTGATAATAGTGATCTGGTCGCAATACCTACCAGGGATGGTAAAAGCTCCGAAGTCAGTGTTGATGCTAGGATCTCACAGTCAGTCGAAACCCATTTTCTCAGCTGAAAAGGCGAGGTGCTCACACTTCTATGAGAAGGGCACTACATATTGCTTATTTGTTATAGCTCCGTGGATCGTCGTGATAGATAGGGTCGAAGCGGTATCCGAGATAACTAGGGTACCCAGGAAGCCTTTCCTTACCCAGGTGGTACCTAACCCGTTGTTCAAAAAGACAGATAGTGAAGGTTCCAAAGAGAACTACCACTTGTACAGAGATTACCCCCAGGCGTGTCCGCTTTACCGAACAACCAGCTGCACTACTCGAGCCTTGGTGTTCTTAGGCGGCCACCACAGGGTCACCGGTTTCAAGTGTAGTAAGCCATTATGCCAACCAATGCATCCATCTCTACTGCACCTCGCCCCCCGCTTGCACTACATAATCATGTAGGAGGGTTTAAGGCAGATATATTATTCACCCTTTCGTCGAACGCTGTCCGATGTCTGCTGGACATTCATCGAACGGAATTCAGGGCAGACTGTAAGCTCACGAATCTACTTACACAAAAGACAGTTATCTGGAGATGGCGATAAACATCTCTTAGGTGAAGCGTAACTTGAGGCCCTTGCCTGTCGGCTGGCATCTCTCGGTTTGTTCAAGTGGCGTGAGCCATACGTCGCAGGGGATTCGGTAATTTTGTGGGCAGTTCCCCAGGCAACCTGGCTGAACCTATTACAGGCAATTCAAGCACTCCGTTAAATAAACTCTTGAAGTCTCTAGAAAGTAGGTTCCTGACGAAAGGCCGATGAACGGTCTGCGACCTCTGTCCACCAGTACCACGTGCGAACTGGCAGTGTTTTAGTAGTCCTGTCCAGGGTGGTTACGGAGTTCAGGTCAGAGAGGTAGTTCTTCTGTGTTAGGGCTATCCCACAGCTCTGCATCTCTATCGATAACTTGGAAGGAGCAACTGCTGTAGTGTGTGCAGTCCTTTCCACAGGTAACAAACCGTCAATAAGGGAACGGGTGACATGGTACCGCTTTCTAAGCAGATCATCTGATACGCCGCGCACTTGGCAACAGGGGACGTTTGTGGGGGCGAGACAAACTCCCCACTGGTCTCTCTGGTATGATCGTGGCAGTTGTATGACCGGTACAACATCAAGTGGCTGTCGTCTGCTATCTTCCCTTCGATATGACACCCAAACTGCTGAACGGACTTTGAACAATTTGTGGGGTCACCATCAGAGGAGCACAACTCAACTTCAGGAAGGTCAAGACTGGTAACCATTGACACAAGGCGTATGACGGATGAACTGGAGTGGGATGTTCTTCGGGCTGTACCGGTCTCAGTTCTGGGGCTGACCTTATACCGCAATTCCTCATACGTTGTTTTGCTTGAACAATCCGATCATCTGAATGTTCCTATTCAAGGTCAACGTCAGCATGAACACCTGTAACGTGCGGTCGAAATCAGCAAGCTCGCACAGGTTGAATTTGAATAGCGTGACAGAGCGTGCCGCTGTGTTGTCGTCGCCGTTTTTGGTTTTCGTTTGTGTAAGTCGCGTGAATAGCTTACTGGGCCTTTGGCTCATGCTTGCTTCCTGCTGTTTCCTTTTTCAGGACAGTTGTTTAAACCCCTACTCTGGAAGAACGCAGTTCCCCGGTGTCTCCTCTTCGCTCTAAAGTTGGTCCAGAAATGTGACATGCAATCAGAGTAGAGACGGCCGGCCGGCCGGCTTGCATATTACACATCCTCATCTTCCGTTGTACCGAACAACACTCTGAATTTTCCAATCTCCATTCTGTCATCTGCTAGCCTGCGTTCCAGTGTGACTTCCGTTAAGACTTCTGTTAGGAATTCCATCTTTTGCGTCCAAAATCGTCTTCAGCCTCAAAGCTACAATTTCACCTGACCAAAATGAACAGCAGTATCCTGAGCAAACGAGAGGTGACCCTTGCCACTATTTTATCACATCGACCTCTATTCCGCTATGCCCACTGGGTATTAGTGATCTTAACTACTATTATAGCAAGTGTCTCAATATTCTGAACGCAGAAGGTTTGTGGGTCGTTGCACATCATATCAATATCTCGTAATTTCCTCTTCAATCCAGACGATTTTGGAGAGGAATAAAGTTACTTTTGTATTCGTCCTTTTGGTTTGTCTTCTGAACAGTTAACCGGGACAATAGGGTTATTCTTTGAGTCAAGACTTTCCGTCTTACTTATCACAAGGATGTGGATCCAATATCTATCAAGCGCATGGCTGTACCTCAAATGAACCAGCGTATTATCTTTTTTTTTACAGATTTCACAACTATGCGCCCATTAAGCTCAGCTAGCGAGGAGGTAGACGTCGGCTGCAGACTCTTTAGACTGGGCATAGATCTGAAATTTGTATACGAGCTGGATACTTATTTAGCATCAGTAGAACAACGGATTCGTCTATTACATCCGGAATGCTTCTTGGGTTCCGTGGGCTAGGAATTCCCTGGCATCACTGAAGACTTCAAATTTCGACAGATTAAATGGTGCAACGATCCACTTCTGTTCGTTGGGTTATGCGTGACCCAAAAGTGGTTCCCCAGATTAAAAACAAGTTTAGACTCAAACTTATATGGTTAGATTCAAGAAAACGTATCAATTATTATAATAGACAAATGTCAATCGTTCACGATAACAACCTAACAAAACCCCTTCGTAAGCCGTTCAAACAGAAAATCAGGACCGGCATTCACCCTAGTGCATGGACGGAGGTTACGGTCATGCTGATCCTTGAAGCGGGCCACCGACATCCTCCTGCTAGCTGTCGGCCGATCAGTTTCGCTAGAGTTCCGTGCAAGACAACGGAGCGCTTATTGAAGCGCGCCACTCTCAACCACTTCTTATCAAATCATCTTTTTTCTTCTACCAAGCATGACTTCCTTCCTAACCAGTCATGCCTATCAAATACGCTTATTTTCAAGGATAGTCTTATGAAAGTCAAAGACAATGGCTTTATCATAGACGCTTTCGTCTTCGACTTTGCCAAGCCCTTCGACCCTGTCTTACACGGTCCCCTAAAGCACAAACTGTAAGCCCATGGTGTTCAAGGAGTGGTTATTTATTGGATTGCCTCTATCATTGATAATACAACTTTAGAGTTAAAGCCGGATCAGATTTTTCGTCTCCATCCTACACCCCTGCGGGAATTTCCTAAGCGTAATTGCTAGGTTCTCGGTTATTTCTTGCTCAGATGAAAGACCTTCTCGGTGATATTTTCAGCAACGCCCTTCCTCACCCCAATCAACAGAAAATCCGGAATGCCACCAATCCCAGTACATTACTGATTAGTCTAGATGCGATTAAGCGCTGGTCGGACGACTGCAGTCTCCCATTAAGTGATGATAAGCGCGAGCACATGTCACCCGGCGAAGATTCTGACAATATGTTCGTGATTCATTGTGCGTACAACGCAGTGTATATCATGGAAATCGACCTGAAGAAGGATCTGGTTACCTGGTCGTCGACTAAATCACTATTCACGTATCACCACGAGATGTCGGCAAGAAAGGTACCCACCACTTTTAGGATGATTAAGCGCACTTTCGCTGGCGTAGATAAGAATGCGTTTCAAACTCTTTACGTGGCTCATAAATGACAGCTACTCGAGTATGCTAGTTAGGTCTAGTCCGTCGACCTGAGTGTGTTCGACGCACGGTCACCAAGCTAGTCACAAGCTTAAGGAATATCGCGTGCGAGTCCCGACATGAAATTCTTGATTTGTACGAACTTGACTTCTGACGACTCCATGGTGATTTCATTTTCACACAATTATTCTTTATAGTAGGCCCCGTAGAACAGTTCTCCACCGTGGCGAATATTGACGGCCGGCGAAAACTTAACTGGTAGCTTCCAATATTCGCCCTTCGATCTCCATTGGGGAACAAGTCTTTTCTCACTCGGTTATTAACCATTGGAACAAGCTTCTTTCTCAAGCCGTTGGCAGTGTTTCTAGTAATCGCCTTAAAAATTTGTATTCCTCATTAGATTGAAAAAGATTTTTGTCTGTAGCCTAACCCTGTTCATGATACTCACTGTAGTCCCCAAGAGCGATGCCACACATTGTTTTCAACGTCTGCATTTCAAGTCAACAGATGCCCGCTCGACACCGAGGAAGAAATACCGTCGGGATCCGGGTACTTTGAGCATATGCCTTGAACCCATGCATCAGTCGCCCAATCGCCGAGCAAAATCGATGGTTTTCCAACCGGAACAGCAAGGTGAGGGTTGAACCGTCACGCGAATAGGCCATATCACGGATGGCTACTCGCGCAGCAAACGACTGACGACAAGTTGGGCCACTGAGGCAAAAATGTGGTGGGTGAAGTACTGTAAACAACTTTAAGGTAGGTGGGAGAAGAACATAGGAAGCAAGCAGTGGGGACGAATTCTCTCAGCTCAAGGACGAACCGGAATGCTACTTCAGTGCCTGGTTCAGCAAGTGAGGAAAGTTATGCTGGACAAATGAATACGCATTACGTCATGAAAATTCCGTCACTTTCAGAATGCAAAATCAATTCCGAATTCCAACATGCTGTCCTTATCAAAGGAGATTTGGAACGTTTTCCATTTTTATACTACACTCGATAAAAGTCATAGTTATGCCCTAAGATATGCATCTTAATATTTCAGGATGAACTTCAAGAATTCCTTTCGTGTCCAAATGGCCGTTTCCAAATCATTTATACTTGACCCACCATGCCGGCGATCTACACAATTACATGTTTGTGCCAAAGAAAATTCGGATTCATTTGAAAGCATTTCATTTACATCGTTCTGTTGAAATTCTGAGGTCCGCCTTTTTTAAACATTCTTCACTTTGAGTTATTATTCTATTATCCCCGCTAACATCCCCACATTTCGATTGGTGCCTGGTTGTATTGTCTTCCATTCTAGCTGTTCCACTTTCGACCTGGCTGGCTTATTGGTCATAAGCCTTGTACACACAAACAAGTTACTTGCCAGGTTTTCTTCGGAGTGTGGTGAATCGTTTGTTTATGACTCAAGTTCACAGAGAATTACGCGTAGTCTGGTGGTCTACTAAATGCCTTTCCCGATAGTTAACTGCTCAGGAGATAGCTCGAAAACGCTTAATAAAAACAACATTTAATGAGAATCCTGACTACGCGTAATTCGGTGTCTACTTAAATCTTTAGCGAACGATGCGGTAGAACTCCAACGTGAGAAATCCTCGAAAACTTTAAGAAGAATTTGCCCGTAAAAGAAGTGAGCCCATTCGAGTAAGTGGTCACTGGTTAAGTCGGACCAAGATAACTTTTTGCTCGTTTTGCAAGAAGATATCGTGAGAAAGTGTCTAATTTCTGCGTTTGGGAATTTACAGTGCACAGACCGAATAAGAGTTTGGCGGCCTGGAACAGCTCTTGGAGTTAAAACAAATGATTATTGCGGTTAATTTAAGGAAGATAATGAAGCATAGAACTCTCTTGTAACATCACTCGAACCAAGCACAAACTTAACACTAATGCAACCGACTCCATCAACATCAACAGAGTGAACGGTAAATTAAACCTTTTGGAAGGTCGGTCTTCCGGCTTTCATGCCTAGTCCTTTGATTGGAAAACCATTATACTCATCGTCACAAAACGCAGCTCACTTTTAATTGCCAGATACCATGGCTATTGCATCAGTCTTCCCGTTCGCCTGCGAAAGACTTCTTTGTGCCCAAGTCAGACTCACGGTACGTGACAGTCGTTTTTCATCCTGACGGCGTCGTGGAGTTAGCGTGGTGATCATTTCTTTGCAGCAAAGAATGATTTACTGAGGTTTGGTTAATGGTATCTTTCAAGGTAAGACTAAGTGTGAAATAATATGATGATGTCGTCAGAGGCACAAACAACGGGTGGAATAGGTCATTTTGGAACATCCCTGGAACAGATCTGTCGCTGGTCGAACGAATACAGCACCGTCAGGTATGTTGCCTGATGGAGCCATCAAGTAGTTGATGTATAGACTGATTCCTAGACAGAGATTTGGAGCATTTCATTTAAGTTACCGACAGGGAACGACACGAGATCCATTGAATCACGTTACATAACTGCCGGTCCGGTAGACGTGCATGAACTCTGGTGTGTGACCCGTAATACCTATTGTGATTCGCTGGATGTTACTATTACTACTACCAGTAATGTTTCTCGAAGCGTTCGTGAGAAACACACTCAGTTAGCGCAATCAATAATGTGAGGTGAAACACATTAATCTAAATAGTTCGAGATGACAAATCTGTAAATTCGTTAGCAGTGAAGATATGTAGATGAAGAATAAAGCACTGGGAAAAAACAAGATTTATGGGAAAAACTCAGTGGTGACATCAATTCACGGTGAACTAGGTGACATTCGAACCACTAGTTAAGGTAATATAGAAAAAGGTGTGTAGCAGATGATAAAAATTGAAGTCAGAGGATTCCGCCGACAGTTGTTGTGAATGGCAGTAGAAAAATTAGGAAATGAAACCTACGGCATGCGGTAAGACAGGAAGCGTTGGAATCTTGCGAAAAAATACACGGTTATAAGAAGAAGACTATGCGGTTATTTGAACAGCTTGTTGATAAGACGTCCACGGATAAGACAACGTTAGAAAAACCTTGATGATGAGGAACAGATACAAAATGATACGAAAGACGGATGGTTGGAAATAGAACGACTTGCTGACGGATGGAGGTTTGCAGCGTTGTGAAAGACCCCGCAGACGGTACGGGGACACGGCCAGATTGTTAAGTTGGAACACGTTGGATAACTGCTTTCATGAGCTACATAGGATGACAAACTGTTGAATCCCGGTGGGTCGGCGCATACACAGAGTTCAATCAATTCGCCGTGCAACTGATTTTCCAGGCAAAAGTCTGCCCATAATTGGCATACAGATGTGGCGCGCAAAAATCTCGTTTCATTGTTTTAGTCAGACAAATCCGAAAATGATGATGGTAATTTCAACCAAAGGTATAGATGATATCAACAATGGAGCGTATACAAAATGTACGAAAGTGAATTACAAAACATGACCGTTTACGTTTAACAACAACCTTCATTATTGGCTCGAAAATGACTTATTTCCGCAAACCTGGAGAATTTTCCAAACAGTAAGGCATTCCGTTTTTTACGCTCTGTTTTATGAAATCATGAATAGAACGTGCCGTTAAGTGATAAGTGGGAAAATGTGAAATAATCGTGTTATTCCTGACGAACAGCGGAATGTGTATTTTTCGGCGAACAGCATCATGGGATAACAGTAGTTTTTTGTTAGATAATAAAACATAACGCTTGCAGACAGTTGCTGTGTTGAAGCACGTGGTTAGCCAAAAGTTTTTTTTCAAAATGAGGTTAACTCCTCGCTCTAACATCGCTTTTTTCTACGCAGCCGACAAAGAAATCAAAATACGTGTTTTTCTCAACATAAAAAGCTATCAGACTTCTTTCAACAGACCGGTTACCACAACGCCTGACGGAGAAATCCCGTTCACGAGTTAACGCTTGAAAGGAACCGAGCGGTTCACCCTCTTTTCGGAATGATCAAGGTTGAGACTGAGTGTCTGGATTTGATTATCCAGTCATGTCAGTTGAGGTTTCGATCGTTGTAGTTGACACTTTACTCTCACAAGCGCGAAGGTCATAGTGCAAATGTCGTTCAAGACATGGCTTTGCACCACCGATGAGCTCCAATAACGACGTAACTCAAGTTTATTACTTCCTCTTCGAGTGGGCCAGCCAAAAGGCTTATCTAGATGCGAGAGCTGCGACCGATTATGGGTAGTTTTCAGTTTGAAGTTTCAGTCTGCACAGCCTTTATATGGTGATCGGTAACCATTGTGATATTTTCAGCCATCCCACGTTTGCCATTGGGAACCTCGAGGGTCTGCAACTTTTTACCACTCGGATGAAAGAGCGTCGGTTAATGTTATACAAACTAAACCAACCATCCGAACCAATTCGTCCGATCACCCTGTAAAGTGTTGTGTAGCATAAAACCCGGCCGTTTTTACTTTGCCCGTAACACCCACAGATCAACTTTGGGAAACGTGGAGATACACGGAGACAGCGTTCTTCTAAAGTTTGAGTTAAACGACTGCCCTGTAAAAACAAACAACGCGAACCAGCATGAGCCAAAGGTTCAGTAAACCGTGCACACGATTTCCAGGGACGAAAAGTTGTATGGCACTAGCACCCTAGCACCGCAGTACGTCACACGATTCAACTTCAATCAGTGGGCCCTTGCTAGTATCCGTTGCACCTTGTGGTGGCGAGGCCCCTTATTCTATCGAAGGGACATAGGTGGAGATGGCTAACTCTATTACCAACATTGATCGCGGGATCTAGTCTGACGAACAGTATGGGTCTATAGAAAGAGGACTTTCGGTCCCTAATAACTTGTGTTCATATTATTGTCTGATCATAGCAAGGACGCACCAATGGAACTGGGACTGGGCGCTTATGAGAGGATTTATGAGGGATACCTCGTGTACAGCGGTCATCACATTTAGCACACTTTATCAATTTCCGGCATGTAGTGGCGAACGCGATTTTTGGGCGAGCTGGCGACCTGCAGGTATGTCATTATACCGGCGGCATACAGTTCCAAAGGGAAGCAAGCAGTGTTTGATCGCCTGCTAACTAGACACAATTGAATATATTACAGTCTGTATACTGTTTGCGGCGTCGACAAGTAGGACACTCTTACATTCTGGTGCACTCAGATTGGGCGTCCCCGGGGCCTGATCTCAAATCAAAGGGTTCAGTCTGTGACGCCACCTCTTTGGCTGGTAGGAAGGTTCGTCCTGGCTTCATGTCCGTAAGGCCAATTGCAACGATGAAGCTACTTTAAACATATGTCGTTCTAGTCGACGGCACCGGCATTACCTTCGTAATTGGGTCCCTGGTTGAGGAATTGAGGCTACTATCGGGCGAACGAACCCACGTCACTCGCACATTACTAAAGATAGACGCTATCGAGCACCAATAAATGAGTACAGAAATTGCGCCTTTAAATGATGAGTGTGGAATCAGGGTCAAAAACCTTTTCAAAATGACTTCCAGTGGAAAAGGCGGGAACGGTTTCCGAGGAGGGCGTTTGGTGCCGGCCACACTTGGCTAGACTGTCGTCCATTTCATTGGATAAAGACAAAGTCGGCTGCGGTTTACCGCAGGCGCGCAGGCTAACGGATCAGCAGGCAAAAGGCAGACGTTTACCATATTCTGCGAAATCCATAGTTTGTTGGACTTTATGGGGCCCCATGTTGCTGTGGCCAAGTGGCAAACCAGCGATTCATTGATTACAGGGTGCAGAGCCAGAACTGTCTGTCGGGCGCATGTTTGACCTAGAGTTCGTTGAATAGTAGTTATCTGATAAGACAACCAACTGCTGCAAAGATAAGCGAGCAAGAACCACCGCCTATCACAAGGGTGGTCAGTATGAGATTAATTTACCTTAACGATCTGACAGTGTAGGGTTGAATATAAACCGATTTAAAACAGATTTCACCTGGTAAAAGACTTTCATACGGCACTAGATTCACGCATAAGTCCAAGGAGACCATCTGATTAAAGTGTGTATATCAAGAGTTGACGTAGTGGCTTAGATTTGACTTACCGCTCGGCGATGAATACTGATAAACCTGGGAAGGTGCGACTTGTATTTGGCTGCGCGGTTAGGCACGAAGAAATCTATCTGACTGAAGTCTTACTGCAGGGACTGGTTATAACGAACAGCCTAGTAGGTGTATTTTACCGTTCCACAAAGTTGAATAGCCTTGTTTTCAGAAGCAGGGAGGTTATTTTTACGAGTGAAGGCTCCTAGACAGGCCAGATTGTAGTTGACACTGGGTATGAGCTAGACCCTCGTCCACCAAAAATTTGATACGCCTTTCTTGAAGATTAATCAAAACGTATTCCCGAAAGGCATCAAACTAAAGAACGCAGCGGGGTTTGGAAACAAACGGTATATTTCCAGCAATATTTGTAAATATGATAAGTGGTTAGCCCTAACCTAGTCTGGGACCTACGGCAGCAACCAAGATAAAGAGGGAAAGAAGCGCGAGGTGGGCCAAAGCCCACTCGGTGGCACTCAAAAGCACGCCAAGCAAAAAGTGCGTGTAACCTTCAAGTGTGTTAAACAAGATTTACCCTACAGCTACATAGTTAGTTTTCCCTAGCTGGTATACCCCCTTCTTGTGACATGGCCTTCTCTCTACCCCATCCCGTCAACCCTGTGCACCCTGCGGAGCGATCATATTTGCCTGGAGCGCGCTGGTCGTCTGGTTCACACCGAGTGAAACCTACGTCCGATCTTCAGCATTCATCGAGCTGGGAATGATGGCGATAGGTAACACAACCTTCAGCCAGCTGTTGGATGAATTGGGTGAATTTCTTTGTAATTGTGGCTGCATTTGGCTTCCGGCGTACTTCATTATGATAGTAGATGCACCTGCGGACATCAGCAACGTTTCATCGCAACCTACTTCTTCCACACCAGTACCGGAAACACTTGTGGATTCCAAAAATTTTCCATTGTCTCAGTGCCCTCATATGCTCAGCCGGTAAACAGTTATCCCAGTGTCACGTGCAACAGGTGAACCACAACCAGTACCCGGAACAAC
This sequence comes from Paragonimus heterotremus, assembly GCA_013368495.1. Lineage (NCBI taxonomy): Eukaryota > Metazoa > Platyhelminthes > Trematoda > Plagiorchiida > Troglotrematidae > Paragonimus > Paragonimus heterotremus. The sequence continues at coordinate 22,644 of LUCH01005501.1, read as the reverse complement.
GCCTGTTGGTATGTAACCAGCTGAAGAATGCAGACAAAGGGAGTCACCGGTGGAAGCTTGAAGTATTGAAAACTGAACTAAATGTCAATTCTGCCCCCAGTGGTATCACTGGGACTGCACCTTCACACCGTTATTCGATCAAAGGCTGTATTGCACGTGGTGCCAGCAGTTCCTTGAGACTAGCGGCAGCGCGTAAGTGTAAATATTCTTGTCGTAATTGACATTACGAGCGCGGAGAGGAAAACGGGAATCCATAGTCCGGTATGTTTGAGATACAATTCACCCAAAAATTTCTTCTTCAAATCCACTGCGAAAACCAACTCCTCATTTTGGTGCGGTGGTGAAACCGGTATAGATACCGAACCAATGGAGCTCTGATAAATCGCTTGCAAAGAAAGATTTGCACATGCAGGCCTAACGTTTGTACTTTTTCCTCTATACCATTTGAAATGATGATAAGAAATACCGCGGAGAACATGGACTGGGAAATGCCAGACAGCCTGGAAGAACAGCGACAATTTAATGTAGAAATGAAAAAAAATTTATCTGTGAAAATTCGATGTAACATTGAACGTATTGGAAAGTAAAAATAAGGGAAATTGCATTCATGCGGTTTATGGTTGAAAACGATGCAAACTATGGTGCTGGACTATCGAATGGAATAGGAGCGAACTGGAACACAGAACGAACAAGTGAACTTAGTTGAATTGCATCTATGCGGGTGGTGGTTATCCATCCGCCTTTCATAATTGCCGAGGGGGTATGAACGTCCGCTTTTCAGGACATAAGCAGTGCTCTGCCTGAAAACTTGCGGACGTTCACCATTAATCCACACGAACGGGCGGTGGTGATTCACGGACAGTTATTAGCGAGGACGCTGGGTCCATTCGGCTCATGTGAACACCTGTATAAATAACGCCATAAGCCCACGTGGGATGATGGATGGGTAATCCATGCCTTCCGATCAAACAAAATTATCGGATCGGATTTGGAACAAAGACACCCAAACAGGGTTGCCGTACATTTTGAGCTGGCTGCAATAAACCAAATTGTTCGCAAAAGTTTCAAACGAACTTGAAATCGCAGAAGTTATAGATAGGCCAGAAGTTGGCATAAGAATGGCATATTAGATCTAATGAAACCATTCCCGTTCCATTCCAATTTCTTTCAATAGTCGATCACCAATATTTACATCGTTTCAACCACAGACCGCACAGACGCAATTCAACCAAGTTCACTTGTTCAGTCCATGGTCCAATTCGTTTCTATTTCATTCAATAGACGAGTAATAATATTTGCACTATTTGCAAATTCACGTTTGCGTTATTTCCAACCTAATTGGTTTCTCTAATTCGACCGGAGTTGTGCTCATTCAATCCGTTTTTATTGCCACGCGATTGGCTCACCTGAGCCGTATCATTCAGAAACGCATTGGTGCCACTTTGAGATATCCTCACCATCCAGTGTTCCTGATTGGTGTACATGATTCATTTGTGGTCACGCATTGTGCCACATTCGTCAAACCTTTTGCTCGGGTTTTCCTATACGCTTATGTGCATCCGCGTGTACCAAAGATTTCAACGTTTCCGATGGGAGTACATGGTCCCTTTGGGTACGCACACAGCGTCATATGCTTTCCCATAAGGGCCATGTACAATAATCCTACGCCCGTTAAACAATGCTAGAAAAGGTTCGCATCAAACAACCTTGAAGAATGAAACAACAGACAAGTCTATCGCGATGCTAGTTCAGAGGTTCGTACAACCTAGGTCTCCCCAGCCTTATGTTAATGCAGATCGGAAGTCACAATGGGAAGACCGTGGATCTGCAAGCAGACTATTTATTTATTTACTCACCGTTCACAGGCGAACTTAAACGCAACGATTAAGGGCGCTATGGAGCTGGACGCAAGAGAACCTTCAGAACAACTGCATGAGAGCCCTTGGGGAGGACGAATGTCGACGGAAAATTTAGTCGACCTTGAGAAATCAAGCAAGCGTCCTACTGGTTGAGCGGCTTTTCCAACGGTAGTAGCTAAATATTGTTATCCTAGTGAATGTGGACTGCGGTAATAGAGATAACGCGGATTCGTTATATAGCTATGAGTAAAACTGCGATACCTACGTCACCACTGACTTTGACGTTATTGGTTTGTAATAAATTTACATTCATAAGGTAATGTGAACATGCACGGTGGTGCCTTCAGGGCAACTCTCACGTCGCAGGGAGTCCAGAATTCTGGCAGCGTCGAAGGCTACCTCACTAAAGGTCGTTAAGAAAAGGACAAGCATTCGTTGCGTGCAATTAGTTGCACGACTGAAAAAAGTGTCACTGAGTTTATATCACGCCTCCTATTGCAGACGTACACAGAATCATGCGTGTAGCATAGACAGACGGTAAAACACGGTTGCAGCTGAGATCCTTAGAGAAGTCACACGATCGCTGGTCACTACAAGCTTTACGCTATTCTTGGTGAAGTGACAAATCAACTTCTGGCTCATTGAATGCGTGCGATATCACGGATTATCCTTTGGGGGCTATTGGTTCACTTTTCTGTATCTCGTGTGCTTTCAAGATGGCTGTAATAGTTAAGGAGTACCGCACAGGTAATCTGATCAGGCAAGTCGTACAGGACGATTTTACGTTGACGGCTGCCTAAAGTTGATGAAGGTGTGCCGTTTGAGTTACACTATACGCTCCCACAGAGTAGAATTCTAGTAAGCAAGCGGGTATGCGGCTGGTACTTGTCTGTTAACAAGCCAGAACGTCCTTGCTGAACAGCAGTGGAAACATAATCCTAACACGCATCGGACTAAAAGAACATGGGGGGGTTTGCAAACTAGCGGTACGTATCCATCATTGTTTGGAAGTTTGACAAGTAATTAGCCCTAGACTAATCTGGAACTGACGACAACAACCAACAAAAGATAGAAAAGGTACGCGAACTGTGCCCCGGCTTACTCGGTAACACTTGGAAGGGCGCCAAGCGAGAACTGGTAAAAACTCTCTAGTCCGTTACACTGCACTCAAAAGGGTGGAGGGTGAACGAACTTGAAGAATAGAACGACAGTTGGATCGTTAGAACAAGGGCAAGCATTCGCTGCGTGCAATTGGTGGCACGACTGAAGGAAGTGGTGCTTAGTTCGTATCAGGCTTTCCATAGCGGAGATTTAAGGAAACACCCGCCTAGAACGAACAAACGGGGGAACAGTTCTGCGGCCGGGATCCTCAGGGATGCCAGGCGATCGATGATCACTGCATAGATAGAAGCTCGTAAAGTGGAGGCACAACATACCGGGGATGGTGATAGATATTTTGATGAACGAGGAGACATCCGTGCCAGTAGCACTAAACATAGGTGACCACGCTTACCAGAAGGCATTTATCGAAGGATCGTTTCTAGTCTTGCAGGTCCTTACTGTAAAATGCCACTTACTCTGGGGGCTTTATCAGCCTGAATCGCATCGGCGTGCAAAAAGTTAAGTTTCCTTGTTCTTCCTAGTCTTCGAGGCCGGATGTTGGATCGGTACTTACGTACGCGGGTATTGGATGGGGTACAACGTCAGAAAGACAGTTCCAAGTAAACTTGGGGAAAATATTCACTGGACATAGAGAAAACAGACTCTGTTGTGTTATATGTCAGCAGAAAACCAATATACCCTAAATTAGTGTCTTCCGACACCTCCAAGAAGGAGCGAGTAGCTGTCGGTTATCGACGAGGAATACTTGATAATGGAAGCACCTTTTGCTGTTCCGCAGTAAAAGAACTTCCGGCTGTCTTTATAGAGTCTTTTGCTACATCGAGGTTGAATTTCAGTCGCGAGACTGGTTGCTCACCTCATGAGATTTGTACTGAATAGATCCGGTATCGTTACACGTCGCACAGATCCCGCTATCGCTGGTGAACACCTCTCATCGCTTCGTCGCGTTTTTGGCTAAATGCTTTCGGCTAAGTCGTGTCGACGCTCAAGGCTGTCGTTGGCGGCATGCTTCGTTCGAATCAGACCAGGCAGACACGCCTTCTCTGGAAACGTACGACATTTGTTCTCGAGAAATATCCACGTCTTTGAATGGTCCGATGTTCCTGTGTGGATTTGAGAGCCCCTGGTCACCCAGCAAACGACCCCACAGCTTTGTGCGAAAGGGCTGGAACAGGGAAAGGTGATGACAGTTTCCGACGGCAGTATCTCGCAATATGGAACATGCTAGTACACTCCACTTCGTGCTACATGATGGATGGCTTTGTTCAACATTCATTCTATCTGCGTGTTTCCTCATGTTTTGTCTAATGTGTAAGTGTGTGCTAGGTGTAGCGTTTGTCATGACAAGGGACAGAAACGCTTCTTGACCGAGGACTGCACCGGACCCGCTATGGAGTAAGCCGATCCGACTGAAGCTTGCCAATATGAACGGTGTCTTAAGTCTCGATGAACGCTTCAAACTGTGCCGAGAACGATACTGATACATAGTGGTATTGCTACGGACATGGTTATCAGACGCTACCGTGAGATCGGAGGTCAAATAGATGCTAGTCCCTTCTTTTAACCAATCTGAACTAGATGCTTGCTTGTCAGGGATATAGCTAATATGTGTCGAGTGCTATCATGATGCGTGAAATGCGAAACGTCTTCAAAGCCAAAACAATAAGTAGTGCTTTGCTCCGTGAAGGTGAACTTTGGATCTCTGGAGGCTCGGATTGGGAGAGGCATTTGTATGAGATATGGGTGTCATTTTACATGTTCAAGGACTGGGGTAATACATTTGGCGGTGGCACATTCGTTGTCAGGGATTTTCTTCATTGGCTCCGGTGCGGTTGAGTTGGACGTGAATGAGTTCCTGAGAGGTAGCAGGTGCCGAATCAGGGCTGAGTGCAAAGTTAGTTTCTTTTGACCCACACGGAATTCATCAAACTTTAGTGGTTCGTGGCAATGATCCTCCCATTTCTGTTCGCCGGAAAGCGTAAGAGTCGCATAGGTCGAAGAGTGGTTTATTGTGTCGTGAATCAATTGATGGTGTCGGACGAAGCTTTGTACACTTAAATGATCGACGTCGAGAGCGTCTCCAGTGATAGACATGTTATAACCCAACCAGCCGTGCGGAATCAGAACACGAGACTCGTGAGCATACATTGGAATTCTGTCACTCAGTCGGTGACCAAATCAAATGTGACATGTTAGCCACAGATGTGACCAGTCTGACAAACAACCAATCAGAAGACAGAGACCTATTGATTCAGTTTAACCAGACCACTAATGGCTGGCAGGACATGTAAGCAGACGTTAGGACAAAAGCACATCGACTATGTGCAACAACGGGAATGCGTCCACAACAAGACGTTCGGTGACAGTTTACGGTGACCCGCATGGTCCTTCGGTCGTATGGCCAAGTTGTCTTTCACTCGCAAACTCAATCGTGGCCGGTCGTGCATTCTGACCAAGCTGTTGGAAAGGTATAAAAAGAATGAAATCTGTCACAACATATGGCCAGCGTGTTTCGGAAACGCCGTATCAGGGAGTATCAAGCATCTTTTCAGGTATATCGTGTGTAAACCAAAGCTGAATGAAACATAAGGGCTGGTGGCCTGGTTCTGTTGAGTTGATGAAACTTGACTCACAAGCTCACCGTTCAGGGTAGTGGTAAGTAGAAGTGAACAGGATGTCGGCAATCACGCTGGTGAGGTGGACCTGACAACAACCATCAGTAAGATGAGCCGCAATATACAATCCATATATATCCTCGTGGGAGCAGGAGAAGGTAATTTTGGTAGCGAGTAAAGTGCAGCATTGTGTCAGCACTGCTCGGATTGCTTGAAAGTGTAAAATTAGAGTTCACTGGTAGATCCGGCGGCACTGATTTCATGCAGAGAAATATTCAGAACGCGCACATCAAATGATATGGAATTTTTAGTTAGCAAACGGTTGGCCTCAACGAAATGATGGGCGGCTGTTTCGATCTAGTTGGGTCTCATCACTACCATGCACGAAGGAGATTTGAGTCTACGTACGTTGAATAGATGGCAGCTTGTAGCCAAAGCGCTAATTCACTAGGTCACCAGGTGTCGGTCGGCGGGTTTCCCTAGCCATTGCGCTTCTTTTCACCCGTAGACCGAAATCGCTGGCAAAAATTTTCCTAACCTCCTTTGTGGCTGTGGTGGATGCATACTGGTTTGGAGGCCAAACGCGAAACGGCTGATCGATTTCATCCTATGAACGAAAGATGATGCAACGGTTTGCATACGTTTAATTACATATGTGTGCCCGTTTGTAATATGTTCATTTTGTAAAACGTTCATGCTATAGTTAATAGCAGCCAGTATTAAGCGATTGCTGATAGTCATACAAAACTGTGCATATATGAAACGTTGCCATAAACACACAAACTGCCCCAACGGTATACCGCCCACGATCGCATTTGAACCTCGATTCGCCTCCTGGGTTGTCTCCTGTGCCTCAAACCCTCTTTATAATTTGTCCAACAACTTGAGTGGTATAAAACATCAATTCAACTTTGAAAATCGGCCCTATGGAGCAACTCTACATCAATATTCTGTGGTAGTCATATTTTCGGAATGAGTTCTGGCTATTCGACTGTCACGGTGTACTATAACGACTATTTGCAGGGGTTATGCATTTTATCGAGAAACACAAAAGTAGTATCATATAGAAATCTGCCAAAAAATTGCGTATAGCGTTATTCTTCAGGGTCCACTTGATCCTTTTATACTTTCCAATCTAACACGTAGAGTTGCGTTTGTTTTCTTGTTCCCACCGACACTGATTACTCGCGGAGATCTACAACGGATGGACTCCCAAAATCCATACTGACTGAACAGTTAAAAAAGTTTCAACGGACGGATAGTTTAGAGCAATTGGCAAAGTTATGCACAAGGACCTGCTCAGTTGTTCATCAGATTTTGACTTTTCCTATTGTCCTTTATCCTTACCAATTTGTCTTGGCATCTTTCCGACGCCAACTACACCAACTGATTTAGAAACTTTTCGACAGTCTTTCTGAATGCAATTTCCGCGATGGCTCTGAATTATTTAGAATATCAGGTCACACATGACTTTGTCGAAGTCAAAATGATGCCACTTCGCATGTTTGGGATGAACCCTGGAAGAACATGTGAACTGTTATATGTCCTGGTGTGTGCGTCAGAGAATTATTAACTGCAGTTATCTCCCCTCTAACCAGATGCGCGGAGAAATATACGTAATCGTTAGCAAACTACGCTGGCTTCAAAGGCCGGGGTCAGGATATTGCGTTGGGTGTTCCAAAATGGTCGTGTGCATGAGTGAAAGTTAGTGAGCATGCCATGCGCCTCAGTTTTTTCTGTTTTTTACTCATTTTTGTACTTAAATTCAAATTACATGCAACGAAGTTTCTCTCAGCGGAAGTTAATTTCGACGAACTACCATGGCTTGATAACACTTACTTGTCGAAACCTGTCCCAATGCAGTTATTCATTTCTTACTTCTTACTGACAAATCCTTGTCTATCCGTACCGTTGGTCTCACGCTCGGTGGTTTCCTTATTTTGCGTCCCAATTAATTTGGCCGTGTTGGCGCAATTATTTTGTCCAGGGTTGCATGAATTTGATCGACCCGGTATCGTTCTCAGGTGAGCTGTTACTTTAAATAACAGTGAAATCACCAATGAAGCAGCCCGCTCGAAATCGGAATCTGCTGTCCAGTGGACTGGAAATTCAATGAACGCCGGGAGAATTACAGACCCGACCATTCGAGATCAAGTGCATCGACAAATTGCAGGTGGATTAACCTTAGTTAGAAAAGTCCGCAGGCGAACGGGATTAAAAGTTACTACCTTTCGAACTTCAGTACAGTATTAGAAGACCAACAGAAAGAAATTAGCAACAAACATTGGCAATAACTGTACCGAAGTTATAAAGTCCGGGACCATACAGACACAGCTAAATACATGACATGTAACTGTGGCGCGCTAAAGCCTCTTTGGTTACAAAGGTTTCAGATCATCTAACGTTTGCTGGTGAGAAGTAAGGGGGATTCTGTTACAGCAGCAGTCTTTCATAAGTGCGCAGCATTCAGCCTTATTACCAAATTAAAGTTGACATTCATTGATGGGAAAGCTAACCGTGCGCATTCCTAGTCCACGACTCAGTGGTTAGGAGGAAAACTTGTGAGTATTACCAGTAAGACGTCGGACGTGAGAACAATGATTAGCGAGCAAAGAATGCGCAAAGATAGGGGGTGTGGTTGGCACCCCTTGTCATACACATACCCGTCGTCACACATTTGAAACACTCAGTTACTTCAACGGATTTCCCAGTCTTTGGCTGATTTGTTGGGAACCGTAGTATCCCTGAGATACCGATGATACCAAAATCGTTTGCCAATGGTCAGTGGTCACGTATGGGGGTGTCTTCTGCGTCGAGTTCCGGCATTATTTTGGTAGACTCAATAATGCAAATGGAGAAATCAGTAAGATCACGAGTCTTTTTCTTTGTGGATATGCGATTTTACTCCGAGTAGACAACCGTGTTACTCTGGTAGTTTTGTTAGGCTGATTGGAGCTTCACCATATGAGTGTAACCGGCATTAGTGTACGATGTTTGCACCGCCATTATTCACTGTTTCAGTGACCACGATGCTAAGTTTATATTAAGCCAACGACCTCGCCAGAAACCTGGATGAGATGAAATCCGCAGACTATTTTCTGTCTCTTAACTAAGAGGTATGGTTCCACAAACCATGTGTCTGCCGTAGGCGAGCCCGCTTTCTGAACACAATGAGTGGGCGTGCCAACAAAGCTGAAATCCCACTCTCATCTAATAAGTTTCCCGTGTCTCGTCATAGGTGTTACGACGAAACCGTCTCCGAACGACGCGTGCAAAAATAACGACCGCAGAATTTAGATCAGGATTTTGACCGAAGGTTCTACGGTACTAATTTGTAGGCGACAAATTTGTAGAACAGTCGACTGCATACTTCAACTGCAAAAGTCCGTATCAACATTGAAAATTTTCCGTAAACCACAAATAGACTGCTTAAGGCTGGATAGACTTCACAGAATGGGTATTGAAAGTTGTCTCACAAGTGGCTTGAATAGAACAGACGGAGCAAAAAAGGTTCATCTCCCCTGATGCACGAAAAATACAAGCTACTGGGTCAACGAGTAACCTCTAAACGAGTAAATCAATATGTACGGGTGAGCAAGTAAGCAACAGTTTCCGGCGCTTCGCTTGTTAACCAATCAGAATCAAGACATCAAGGTCAAAAGTACAAATGTAACAGATCGCGCGGCCGTGTTGTTGGCGCCACTTTTGTTTTCGATTGTGTAAGTCGGGTGCATGTCTTACTGGGCCCTTAGCTCACGTTTATTTTTGCTATTACTTACGGCGGGATTGTTGTTGGAACTCTCGTTTCAGAAGGACGCTGTCCCTTGATGTGTTCACGTTGCTCAAAGTTAGTTTCTGCGCTGCTTGAATTTCTGGCGTGAGAGGATGTTATTCCTTATTATTCGGATTGCACATTTAAAGAAGGCTCAAGTTACCGACAGAAACGGTCCAGTTACTTCCGCCATACGAAATATATTGCCAACTACCAAAAGTGTCGGCACATCAACTCATCACCTGAGGTTCGGTCGACCTCCTCTTCTGATGTCAGCCATTGTTCAACTACGTTCGAAGGTGCGGGAGGCAGTAGATAAGGATTGCTTTAAGGCTTCTTGGTATAGGATGAGGAGAAGAACTCAGGTGAGCACTGTGTTGGTTGTTCTCATCGTATCCCTAGTAAGACTTACTGGGCGTCGGTTTTTAATCGTTGTACCTAGTAGTCTCTTGTTTCCTTTGTTTATCTATAACAGGGGCCCTGGTTATTAGGTCTTATAAGCTCTAGCTTTCTTCTTCTCTTTCTCTCTTCTCGTTATCACGTTCTGTACTGTCCAGGATCACCAGTTACTCATAATAGCGTGACCGAACCCCAGTTAAATGGGTTTCCGTGCAGTTACCACAGCTGCAACATGGAAGTGGTAGAGACCGGTATTTGTCGTGAGGCGTGCACTGTTTGGTTTCACCCAAAGTGCAGTAGACTAGAATACCGTGCTCACATGCTATATGCGGAACGTTCGGTTCTGAGATGGATATGCCCTATTTGTATCGCTTGTATCCCGGGGCATAAAAGTCTCGGCAATCCTCTCTCAACACCGTTGGTTCCGGAGGACAGTTTAAGTCTAGGATTCGTGAATGGGGATTCGCCTAGCAGTGGTCAACATGATCAGGAACAAGCTGTTGGCCAGGTGGGGGGAAATGCACTGGTTGTCGGTCGCGTCCCAAAATATAGTCAGGTTGAGGCTGACGAAGCAGTGAAAAAACTTCAGGGACATCATAGGTCGGAAAACCTTAAGGCAGCAGAAAAGAAAAGAAGGGGTCCCAAAACACCGAGGAGAAGGCGTAAAGTATCTACCGCCACGTCGGTTAACAACAAACGGATCAGTGTACTAGATGCTTTGACAACTCTTCAGAAGGGGGTAGATGAACATGCAGGGATATTCAGGTCACTACAAGATGGTAGATGTTTGATGGATAGGACCATTGCTCGCTTGGAGAAGGCTAGCGAGGTAGCCACCGGTAAAAGCCGAAAATTAATGGAATACTTGAACCGGTAATGAGGTAAGGCCGGCAACGATAGCGTGCCATGCGATACCACGTAGTCAACCTGTTGTGAATCGTAAACATCCCAGAACATGTGGGAATTGTGAGGGTTTTGAGCTGAGGGAAATAGCAGAAAACTGACTCAAGTATCCGCAAACCTAGACCTTGTTGGCTGTGTTTGCTAACTCTCGACATAGAGGCAGTTTCCTGTCATCTGCAGAAATCATCAGTGGCTCTACGAAAGGGGGAATTGTAGTCACACCAAATAACCTGTTTAAGACGAGGATGGATGCAGCATTTCCAGTGAGACAGCCAACTGAAAGTTCACCCTCACAAGGGCTGCAAACCGAGAAAACCTCCGCGTGTGCTCCAAATGGAGGTAGTGTCCAGGAGTTGTCATTCGAAGTTAGCGCATTATTGCGTCTATTCAGCAGTTTCTTAGAGAGTGGACGCGAAAACTAAGAAAGGACATGCGCATCAGAGCAGATTACGGTAGGCGCTGTCGCAGAGGGCAGGTCTGTTCAAAAACAGGTGATTGCTACTACTCCAAAAATGGGGTAGGCTTCGGACGTAGCGTCCGAGCCTGCCTCCCCTCACAACCTCGAGTTAACCTCAAGATGAATAGGTGAGGACGAGCCACTTGTGGCCTGCACTAACGCGTGCAACGTTGGAAACAAGTGGGGAGAATTCCGAGCGATCACCACAGGTGCGGATTTCATTGTGGTTACTAAAGCTGAAGCCGGAGATGAGCATTTATAACCTCTATCCGCCCGGATATTGTATATACCGGGCGGATCGAAAGGATGGAATAACTGAGGAAGGGTCCTTGATTCTAGTGACGCAACATCACGAACAGAGGTCTGGCAGGGCACTTACAACGCCCAACGTGCAAATGATTGTTTGTTTCGTGCAATTACTGAACGTAACAGTGTTGGTTGTGTGCGTCTATAGGAGTCCTTCTGCGACAGAGGCCGGGGACGATGAGCTGTTGGCAGTACTGAGTGATCATGCATGTCGAGCACACAAGATCCTTCTCTTTGGAGATTTCAACGCACCCGAAGTTGACTGGAAAGGGGAGCAGACACCGAGAGGGTCATTCGGGGAATCTCTCCTTAAATTCTTACACACCAAGTCCATGGTTCAGCACTTAAATTAACACGCCCGATGGAGACCTGGTCAGACATCAGCTGTGTTGGACCTTGTGATAACTAGGAATCCGAATGAAATAGACAACGTTGAGGTCGGACATCCTGTTGGTCGAAGCGATCACGGGGTATCTAAGCTGACGTTCGCGTTAGCGACTGTTAAACACCCGGATAAGTGGCGTCCGACCTACAGGGGAATTAACATCGACGAAATGACCAACGAGGCGGAATTAGATGCATGGCCAAAACTTGGGCAGGATAACGATGTTAGGATGATCTGGGCCAACCTCAAAACTAATTTACTGGAATTGGCTATTAAGTTTGCTTCACTTCGAAGGGTTATCCGCCGAGGGAAACCACCCTGGTGGAAACGCAGAGCGAGCAGGTGTCAAACCATGAAGCGTAAGACTTGAGAGAGATTCAGGCGCACAGGAGGACATAAACGTTATCTAGAGTGCAGACGGGCGCAGCGCAGGGTCAGCCAGGTACAGTGGGTGTGCCGACTGGCATATGAGGAAAACTTGGCTCAACAAGCCAAGCAAAACCCAAAGGCGTATTACAATTACGTCCAGCCCAAAGTCTCTCTCTGAGCGTCCGATGGGCGCATCAGTAATGAACAAGGATAGAACGCGTCCACTAATGAAGAGAAGGCCCAAGCGTTTCTCCAACTCTTTGAGAAGGTGCATACAAAGGATGGTGGCGGGTCACCGCAAGTTGAATTCGCGCCCGAGGCACCCATTGTGGAGGGGTGGTAGTCACTGCCGGAGGGGTGCGGGGTCAGTTGGCTAAACTGAATGTTACGAAGACAGCGGGCCCAGATGACATTCACCCTGCAATTCTGAGGCCTCGATGAAATTCATCAGTGGACAGTTGACTGGGAATTCCCGTTAAATTTGGCGAAATGTAGACAACCTACGAGAGACGAGACTGAGGACTCTCTCAGGTGGATAGGGGAGTCTGAACCACATGTGTGCATCCAAAAAACTACTGAGATGAGGGATTTAGGAATACGGGTCACTGGAGATTTCAAGGTGTCGGTTCAGTGTATATTTGCAGCCGGTAAAGCGAATCGGACACTCTACCAACTGAAGAAGACAGTGGCCTCAAGAAAACTCGACGTCCTTGTGCCCCTGCATAATGCTCACGTGAGACCGCAACGACATTATTGTGTGCAGGCCTGGTGTCCTTATTTGGTCAAGGATGCTAGGGTCCTAAAGAGAATACAACGTAGGTTTACGAAGTTTTTTGTAGAACTTCGGGGAATGGATTACTCCAGCACATCCAAGCATCTTAATCTCTTCTCCTTAGAAAGAAGACGGAAAAGAGGAGACCATACAAAAGTCTTCAAGATCATGAGAGGATTATCTGAGGCAGAGGAGCAGCTGTTTACCCGCAACAAAAATTCATCGCTGAGATGACACGAGTTGAAGGTTGTAAAGGAAAGAGCTAAGGCTCAAATCCGGGTCAACTTTTTCGTATATAGAGTTGTGAACAGCTAGAACAAATTACCGTCCGAGGCGGTGTTGGCCAACACGGTTACCGACTTTAAGCGTAAGCTTGATGCCTGTTAGTTGGCATTATTTCCGGGTACGGAGTGATAAGGTGACCGGGATCTACTTAACCTGATGGCAACCCTCTCTCTTGCATCGGTCTGCATCATTTTTTTAAAAATTCTTCCCACCACTTCTTTATTACCAGTTACAGACAGTTTGCGTAGGACTTCTTTGTTAGTTTATTATCTTTCTGCTTTTTTTTAAAAAAAAACCAGGAAGTATTTTTATTCTGTCATCCAGGAGTCTGATCGAGATATGGTAGCACCAGCATTGACTTTGATCTTGTCTATTAGTCCCAGCATACCATCATTGCTGACGGTGATTCCAATATCACTTCCTACCGTCATTCAACCTCTGGCACCCAAAAGATAGCTTGCATGGTCCATTCGAGGACTTCACCGGGGGGTATTCTTGCTGCTATTTCAGTAATAAACTGTGTTCCATATACCACTTAAGATTCCAAAACACCGTTGAAGGGAAGTTTAGCTTCTCTATTTGACGCAGCACGGTGGGATCATCTGAGCTCACTGGTCCAAGAAACTGAACATCAACCGGCTACGAACCTCATGTCCTGTGATCTGAACTGAAATAAACTGAACTGAACTGAACTGAACTGAACTGAACTGAACTGAACTGAACTGAACTGAACTGAACTGAACTGAACTGAACTGAGTGTAACGGGTACACGAAGCCTGACTGGCCTATTATACAATAGGCCGAAGAAACATCTTGGGTCATCTACCCTCGTTAATACATGACGCTTTTCACAGATCTCAGGTTCCTCATAGAAAAATAACGGTCTACTAGGGAATTATTTTCCAAAATGCCACGTGTTTTGTTCGTAAGTTACGACACGTTGATCCTTTCGGCCTAAACCAAAATCAAAATTCAATCAGAATAAATTACGTATATTACTCGTTGCTGCGACCGGGCCTATGATTAATCTCTCTCATTGCATAACTACGCACTACCGTTGATTACAATTTAATATTTGTTTTAATTCACGAAAATAACTGTGCACAACAGAAACTGAACGCAACGTTAGAAGCGGTGTTTCAAATGTTCAAGTATCTTGGGGGCGATTGTTTTCTTTATGGCTGAATTAGCTACGATCATCAAGGAAGTTGCTGAAAAGCTGTAAGACCATGTTTTCTAAAGTGTATTTTGTGCCCAAGTGTCATTTATTTCAATAAGAGAAGGCTTGAAATAGGATGGGATGATTCCACACCAAAACCAATTGTTGGCCATTTGATACCGGTATGATCCTACATCAACTCTACCACTTGTCAACAAGAAGCCAAATGTTACTTCTCGCAGATCATTCAAACGCGTGGGCAAGTTCCCAGATCTGCTCAGGCTTCTTTCGCTTTTGGAGTCAGTAAGTTGCATATATTTACCAAGTGATATTTTCAGGAAGATTCCGAAGTGGAAGAAACAAAAACAGAACAATATATCAAAAATGCACTCGAAGAATGCATTTCAAAGTTGAATTTCCCAGTTTGTTGACATTTTTTCTAACGTTATCAGATTTATCAAGATCTTATATATTCTTCGGAAAATGCTCCGAAAGTTGTCAGTTTAAATACGCTTAATTTTACGTCTTAATTTCAGGATACAGAGGTGGCTAGGTTTTCCAAAGAAGAACGTAAAGGTGAAGGAGACATTTTCCCGTAATTTGCAAAATATTTGATCAACAACAAACTATAGACCGGTAACTATGATGAAACTTCCTACAAGAAGGACAACAACCCCAATCATTAGTCAAACTAGTGCTGAAAGAATAGTGAACTCAGCGGCGAAAATGCTCGCGAACCTTGTAAGACATTCTTCCCTATCGTTTGTTGATTTCGTCACTCGTCTTACGTCGAGAGGTTTTTTGTGAAGCCATACAAAAATACTATTTCACGTTAGTGCTGAAGTTGTATGTAAACATATTCACTCAAGCTTAGCGATCAAGCAGTTAAATTAACTTGTATCGTCATACTAGTTTGGTTAATTCGATCTCATTTGTAAACTTGGATAGGACAGTGTTTTGCGAGGAAAATTGCCAGATGAAATTGTTTATTTATCAACCTGTTTTTATAGGTTCATTTTTCGACTTATCACAGCTGTTAAAAAAGCCTGTCACATCAACATTCTTAGCGTTGACATCAACATGATATTTTTAAGTGAGTACTGCCGTATTTAGTCAAATGCAACAAAATTGGATGTTTTTGCTGATCGCTTTCGTCTTTTATGTTATTCAGTTGGTAACTGAACTTGTAGTGGTCAAGACGACTTACTGAATGGACTAGATAAGTGCGGGTGTACATCACTAGGCTATCTGTGATAATGGAATAAACGAATGAGACAAAATGGTTACAAGGTTTCAGCAAGTTACGGTGATCAAAAGGATTTGACTCACAGGAAAGTGTTCACAAATGTTCGAGATGACCACCGCAATATCTCAAATTACCAGTATCCGGAAGTGGGTAATGTCACAGAGTTGCCGTGGACTACGGAAGCGCGATCAGGGATGCGACAATGTTCGTGGTACAACGGAGCTAAGAAATCGGATGATAGATCCGTGTGGTATCGTCAAACGACTGCGCAACGGAGAGAAGAGCCGACCGATGTGCACAAAGTTTGTATTATATTACAAGGCCACATTTATCAATTAGGCCAACATACGAAAGTGATAGAAAAGGTTGTTGTACAGAAATGAAGCATCGTTTGTAAACAAAATAAGGAAGTCTCTGTAGTACTCCTCCTCCAGAGCATTTGTGAAAGATAAATGCCCGATTGTTTTCTGATAAGGAAAGGCAAGGGACGTGAACGTTATCAACGAAAACGGGATGGTACAATAACATGGTTACCGGAACGCGTAGTTGGACGTAGTGGAAATGGATGAAGAAAGGGTATTGGTGTAGCATGAGTCTTTTCGGTAGAGGGGTGGGGAGAAAGTGCTCTTTAGTCAGTACTGTCAATTGTGGGTGGAGAGTCTAATGTGTCGGGAGTGAAAGGGATGGATGATTTGGGGTTCTGTGGTTCGGTAACATGAGTAGATGATTGGGAGTGAGATTACTGATGGGTGTCAACGAAGGCAGGTTTGAGCCGATCAATGCTCACAGTAACGCGTTTTCCGGAACGTTCGATGGTGATAACCTTGTCCCTTCGCGAGGTCACTTTAAAGGGACCACCGTAAGGTGCAAGCCGTACATCTACCTTGGCCAACTATACCACAGCCACTTGAAACCCTAACAGGCGTGAATCAGCTGGCACCACCGAATGCAGATCTCACGGCAGACACGCGCGATAGTGCCATACGCTCACCAACGCTTTCACTGTCCTCCAGTTGACTGTGATCCATCCCATGTCTAGGATTTTAATGACCGATTTGGTTTGCTTCAATTTTTCACACATGAAACGCATGTACCCCACACATTTGCAAAAGCTCGATGAGAATTATCGAAAACACCTGTTCGCTTAACTGACTTCTTATAAGTCAAGTCTGTCTACATTCACCATTTTTGTTTACTTGTATCATAGACAAAGTAATGAAGGACTGTCTACGACACACATGATGCAAGCATAGACCTCCTACCTGGTGAGAGACTGACTGATTTGGATTATGCTGACGAGCAGCATAACCTGTGCCAAAGGCCATTTCACGTTCTGCTAAGTACTCCTGAACGCGCTTTGTGGCCCCGAAGTGCAAAGTGTTTCTGCAATATTGATGTGATTACGCAGATTTGATGTTGGATAATGAGGCCATGGAGGTTGTTGACCGGTTTATATACCTGGGAAAGTGCGTAAGCGGCGGCGGAGGTGTGGGGAATAAAATAGAAGCGTATTTCCAAGTACAGAGTGATGTTCGCTAATCCGGGGGAAAGAGGTATCTCTCCGATTCTTAAAGGTTGCGTATATAGGACGACAGTGAGGGCTGTGTTATTTTACGGCAGCAAACCTTGGTCGCTTAAGGTGGAAGACAGGAACCGTGTTCAGGCATTTGACTGCCGCTGTTTGCGGTCGATCGCTTATATTGGGTGACACCAGCGAGTAAACCACGTGCAGGTTAGGAAGTGGGTGTTTGGCACTGGTTGTCAAACGAGTTGTTTTGTTCAGTCTCTAGAGTTTCACAGGCTTAGATGGTTAGGTCATGTACTAGGGGTGCCAGCTGGTCGTCTGCCACACCGATCACTGTTTGACAAAGCTGCGGCTGACTAGTGTAAGATGCGAGGTGGACAGATGATGATCTGGCGAGGAGAAATGAAATTGTTCACGAAGGGTTGGTCACTTTGGGTCGGATTCGTCTCCCGGGCTGGGGCATCCACGACTCACATATTTGGTGGCTGGAGACGTTAGGTGAGATGACGGCTAACCGAGCCCAGTGGCGTAAATGTTGTTTGTCCGAGTTGTCTGTGAAGTGAGTGCTCTTAATGACGCGAAGCAGTGAAAATCGCGAGGAATTTGTCTATCCTGTGATGCCTTACATTCACTTACAGCTTGGTTGTTTGTTTGCAAGGTGTGGACATCTTGATGTTGAATGACTGAGTATAGACGTACCTATCTTTCTGTTAGTAGTTAAGTCCTTCTCTGTTCTCTTCTTCTTCCCTCTTCCTTGCATTTCCTTTTCATGTTTGTGTGGCAGTCATCCATCGATGTGAACCACTGATGTATTGCTGTCTATGATGTCGATGATTATGCATAAATGAATATTTTCGCTGTCGAAACAGTGATCTCAGGGTGGTCTCGTGTAATTGACTTATCATTCTGAATGCCGTGCTGGCTTCCGGTTGAATCGAGTTTGTCTTTTTGTGAACATGGTTGCGGAGTACAGAAGGTTGGCATATGTAATCTTTCGAGAAGACGGAGAGTTAACTAACTGCCTCTTTTTTAATGCACTGAGGTTGTGGTCTACTTAATGATGGTATGAAATTTTGCCTGTTGTAACTCGAATATCAGTTATATTTGCTCACTGCTTTCTCGTTCAGAAATGTTTCTAGGTTAACTCTTCTTGAAAAGAAGCACTTTTTGAGCCAATATTACTTCCTCGATTATCGTAGCGAAGCAGTCGGTGACTAATATTGACTGAGTTTCTGGGTTCTAAATTTGATTCTGCTCTACTCATATTTATATTATGTTACAACGAAAAGAAAAGTGGTCATGGATGTGAAACACAGGTAGGGACAATAATTGCGTGGATAGCACACATATGTCCTTAATAAACAGATTCTAGTGCATTTTTCTATTTGTATATATTATGGTATTACTAGTGTTATATCACCAGTGAATCCCGGCTGATTGCAAAAGACTCAGCAGTGAGACACGACAGAAGTGTATTGTACGTTGTTAAGGGGCATTATATATGAAATCAACACAATAGCTGGCCTCAACAGCTTAGCTTCAGCCTCGACCGACGATTGCGTTGATCACTCCATTCCAGGTTCCAGGGTTGTTGTCACGGTCGGTTCATGCTTATGTCCCGTCGATGCACTTGTTTGACCTTTCGGTGAACGTCGTGTTGCGCGTCACAACTGAGATAATTTTGCATCGAGCCGCTCCTGACAACTAGACTAGCAATTTTTTTCTGACTCATGGGGTCCGCAGGATGTACATGCACCTCACAGCTACTTGAGTTTGCTTATTTAGGCAAACGAACACTTATCATTCAACATGGTTGAATCAAAATTCATGTACCTCTTCCAGCAGAACTGTGATGTTTTGACAGTCACATGATTAACGCTTTCCTGGACAAAGGCACTTAGTAGCATTCATGGTTAACAGCTCATGTTTATCTGTAAATTGTGTACCCATCGCAAAGAAAGCACAAGTGACACTGAATCGTTTCAATAAAAAAGTGCGGACGACTTCATCTCAAATCCCTCTGCATCATATGCAGTTCCACTGTACGCCTTCACACGGAAACTCATATACAGGGTCTTCGACCATATTTGATAGGTGATGTGACCCTTATTACAAACGCCCCGTGACGCGCAAGTGAGAGAGTCACGAGGCTCAGGAAGAACTCTATTCCAGAGAAGCGCGCTGTACTTTGTCAACTCTCAGTATACTACAGCCTCCGAGAGAGGCCTTAGTAGTAACGTACACATTTCGCTGTACAGTTGGTCAACTGTTAAGAAACTTCCACCCATTGAATGGGGATAATTCTCTGAAGCTTGATTTTCCAACTGTAGAACTTCTATGTGGGCAGAACTTTCACCCACTTAGAGACTGCTCACACTGGACTGATCTACACAGCACCGTAACCGCCGTGAGTGGGTTGGGATGCTCGGCCGACATATGAGCGAAAGTAGACTTTAACAGAGATCTTTATGCCATCTTACTAATGTACTTCTACAAACGTAGGTCCATCAGTTTGCTTTTTGTTGCTGTTTGCCTATACATCTGCCGGTTGCATCGTCATTCTAATTCAGTGTATTTAACTTTGTAAGTCATCGTTTTTATTATTTAATTTAACTATTTTTGTGACATCTATGAACAGCCTAACAAATTTTTCCCCGCTGAGCAATGAATAAGGAAAACCTAAACCTTTCTTCTCCTTCTGCGTCTATTTTTACACAGTGATGAATCTCTAAGCGCCCACTAAGTAGAAGTGTGTCATTTGTACCACCGACTACAGTTTGCGGAATGACATGAAAGTTCATCAACTGTATTAGTAAGACACGCGTACTTATTTACGACTGATGTTTATTACTAATCTCGATATTATCTCATGGCACCTACAAATTTTCATTATCCTATGGACTGTCTTCACCTCACCGCTTATGGTTGGGCCTGTACTAAATGTCTACCACACTGACCACTGTTTGTCAATAATACAACCGAAAAGGTAAGGTATGAAGCGCTTAATAACTGTTAACCTGGAGGAGTGAGGTTAGTGGAAATATCATTTGGATAGCTATTGTAGATCACGGTTATGTTTCTGGCTGTAAGCCCCATAATTCGTAGTCTGCACTTGGAGGAGTTTAACAAATATTGTGTGGTTCACTGGTGCGAATGTTGTTGCTTACGTGAGCTGTTCACCAAGTAAAACCCTAATGTGGCTGAACAGCGAGATCCGTGAGAAAGCTGTTTTGCTGCTCGACTAGATTCATCACTCGTTCGGTTCATACAAAGAGTTCGCACAGAATTTTTTTCTATAGATCAAGCGGAAGGCCTTCATCTCGTCCTATCTGCAAAAAAAGACTGTTTTATTTTTGTTTGACTTTTGGATATGTCTCAGTCACGGCCATTGCGTTGGACGATGATGATACTTACTGAGCTCATTTAGGACAGTTTCCATGCCTTAAACCCAGTCGACTAAAATGCTGAAGAAGATAACTGACTCCAACTGTCGACTTTCCAGCTCAGGCTGACGAAAACGGCTTACGTCCAACAAAATGAACGCGGACCCAACATCTATTCCGTAGGAAACAGTAAAGATCGTCATCATTTTAATCGAAAGTCCAAAAAAGTTATTGACCTCGGCTTGGGTGAACAGCGGGTACATCACAGCTCAGCATCAAAACGGAAATCCTTTGTCTATACTCCAGTTGCCAATCTAGAGCATCCAATGAAAGAAGATGCTCCGAAGAAGAAACAACCTAGACACAAAGCAAACGTGGATGATGTTCTGTTAGCGTCTCATCTGATTCAGAAGAACCCCGGTTGTACTCTGTTTACACGTGTCAGCACAGCGAGCAATTCCGAAGTATCGGCTAGCATGAGTGTCAAAGAGGTAGTAAGTAATTGTGGACGAGAGTGTTGTGACAGTGCTTGCAGCGGGCTAACTGCTATTGAAAATCATACACCTACGACCGAGTCATCAGTTGAAATAGATAGGCGTAATTGTCCCTGTATGCACAAAGAAACAAACTCACGTGTCAAATTTGCGGTGAAACGAAATCTTAGACATCTTTTACCAACCACGTCATTTGCAAAGGCAAATACCAATTTGTCGGTTCATCGAGATAGCTACTACGCCAGCCAACCACAAAAGTCTCCGGGACTGTCCAGATCGCCTGTACGAGTTGCACTGGCCAATCACCAGGAAGTGTTTGGGCAATCTACTGTTTCGCCTCTTTATTCCGTTCAGTTTTCGAAAGAATCAAAACATGCCGACATCGTAACGAACACCGAAATTTTGGAGCAGGCACGAAAGTATGGATCATGGAACTTTGTTTCGCGATTAACGCACGAAATAAATCGAGGTAAAACTCTGTCCGAGGTGAGTCATACGTTTCTTTGATTGATTGGCTAGGTATTGGCTTATTTTTGTTTATACTAGCCTTATACGGTGTTCCACTGGTGCTGCTGTTGTTTGTCAAAAAAATGACCACAGTGGTTTCTAGCGCCTAGTTATCACAGATGCATCAAACGTCATTCTTGAATCCCGATTCTCTGTGGAAAACGTAATTGCGTATTGCTTGTAATATGTTTCAAAGATTAGGGATAATCAGGCAAAATGATCTGATTTTTCGACTTGCCCGTTGTCAACGGGCAAATCTCCTTCATTCAGTTTTTACTAGACTGCTTTTAAAATAATTCGGCAAATTACAAATTCGTCTTTGATTTTTTGTAAAAAGAATTAGATCGTTCTTCATTCTCTTATCGTACGACGAATTAGATATCTCCAGCGCCTGTATGTGGTTCCTTCGTTTGAACTGCTTTATGTGATGGCTGACTGTCACGGACCTCCTCAGCCGGTGTGTCGAACCAGATGCTAGGGTTGGAAGTGTATCGATCTGTTTGTCCCCTGTTTTATGAAATTTTTATCAGTTGGCCAACATGATGCACAATGATATACCACATTGTTGACAGAGTTATAACTGCAAAACTGAAGGGCAGTGTTCTTCCGATTAGGTTCCATATGTGTATATCGCAGGTCGCATGCAAACAGTTGAGATAATGACTATCGGCATTTTTAGGAGCTTTACTACATGACCAGTCATGCTGGTACAAAACATATTGAGACTGCCAAAATTGCTTTACATTTATTTAAACATTGAATAGTGGATTGCAAAATCGTCGTTGCACACATTTGCTTTCAGTGCACGATGACAACGCAGGCCGCAGAATCTTGGATGATGGTACTAACAAATTTAATGGCTTTATGATACATCTTGTAGCGAAAAGGCGTTCAATAAAGCACAATATTTATTGTCCAACGCGCTAGTTACTATGCCACACGTGCGCTCGCTATTTTGAATCACAATTCCAGTCCACAACCCCCCCCCCCCCCCCGATTTCCGCTCACGTCGTGTGCACTTCTACCCGGTTTAGATGTGTGATTTACGCCTTCTATCCGGAGGTTTTCCGCCCGCTAGTCCTCGTC
>LUCH01005500.1:7513-19669 GCA_013368495.1 Paragonimus heterotremus | reverse complement strand
AACGTTTATGAAAACGCAGCTAGAGTTTCCCAAGAGACGGAAGTAGGGGATTGTGTTTAATAATTAGAAGTGGCCACTTGGGGTGACTGTTTCAAATGTTATCCCGTCTAGCTGGTCATACGAACCTCATACTTATGGGTCCCAACGGAGCAGTGATGTTCAAGGGGCAATGCATGCGCTACCTAGTTATCAACGCAGGCCTGTCAAAAATCGAGCCAGGGCACTATGAAGATTCTCCCTTGAAATTCCGTAGATTCAAGCGAAATTCTGAGTTTAGCGTGGCCAACAGATTAAACGACGAAGGACAGAAGATTTTCTATTTGATTTACTATCGTAATGGTGCAGGTAGGTCAGGTATCGAACACTGTTAATCACTGCCTAGCGAAGGATTTTCTCAGCCAACCGAATTACTGAGGCGGCGATTTGGAAGGCCCGTGAAATTATTCAGGCTCTCATCAAGGAAATGTTTGACGACTTAGAGCTTGACACTGAAGGTCTACGACGTTCAGCTACCCGAACGAAGGAATATTCGTTGATGTTGTCCCAACCAAAGCATCCGTCCGAGGTAAGTTGGCTAAAAATCTTCAGCACTAATTAGAAATATTTCCCTGTTCTGTGCAGGGGATATGGCCAGAAGTGGCTGGCGGCCATAAACAATATTCGGGGGCCCCTTTTCGTAAAACCTGCTTAAGTTTATAGGTAGAGGAATTTTGGTTTCTAGTTACCTGTGGGATTAACTTATCGACCGATTAGTCCAGGGCCGCCTAAGTAGAAATGGACTGGCCTGCTTCCGCAAACCTTATCAACCAATACCCCCTACGCCACCGATATGTGGCGTGTGATGACGACCATGATTTGCCGAAGTGGCTGCGTTTCAAAAGCATATCATCAGGGATACGACATGAGGTTCTAAAAGAGTGTAAGTAAAGTTTTGTTCGCCTACAGCCAGATCACACAGCCACGAGTTGAGAAATCCATGTACGGTGTTAGCAGCCTCTGTGTTGATGACTTTAACATACGCTGATGTTTGTAGACCCTACGCCTTCGGGGTCTGCAATGGACTTGAAAGGATTAAGCGGCGAGGCCACTTCTTTGCGTAATATACAGGTTCGTCTTGTTTTTTACCTGCCAGGTTGATTGGGGCAGTCGAGATGGTTGAAATGGTCTTGATACCACTCTCATAAATGATTAGGGCTGCCAGCATGCGAGCGAACGTACAGCATTCACACATCGGACAAGATGGACAATATGAAATGCCGAAAGCTGAATGTGGATGTTGAGGTTGTGGATGACGGAATTAGGATCAGAATCGACACCGCCTTTACTATCAGGGGTCTTCCGGATGAAAGAGCGGAAACCATGTCCAAGAAGGATGTTCAGCTTTGGTCTCAACTGGCCGGTCTGCTTATCCTAACGCTGACGGAAGATAAAGTCGGCTCACTGATATGTTGCGATATACCGGAAGCACACTGAATAGTACATCAGCGGGGAAAGGTAGAAGACAACCACACCTTGTGGAGGCCATCTTGAGTTGGATTTTGCGAGGTCTCATGTCATTGTCAGAAAACATCAAGGCTGAACTTCATTGCTTAGAGGATGGTGAGCTAGTACGGTTGGTTTAGCTCATGTTCGACGAAGACTGCAAAACGAGCATTGTCTTACGAGGCTGCCCACTTTCTTGATGCTCAGCGAGTTATGCGCGATATGAAGTTCACTGCTACGCTCAAGAACGGTCGATGCGAGGTTGGCTTGTTGTAGCGGTCTGAAAATGCGAACCTCCCATACCACCGACAGATTGTCCAAAATGTCCGAATTTTCCCACGACATCAGGTAGGCTCGTGAGTGTAACGAGATTATTGAGGCGGATGTGACCAATGGTTATGTCGGGGGTTGCTCTCAACAGGGATGGGACAGTTTGTCGGTAGTACCTACCCCACCACACAGCGTTGATTTCGAATAAACCTGGGAAATTGCAAATAGTGTTCGACTATGCGGCAAAATATAAGTACAACGTCTCGCGGCAGGGGCCAGTTTTGACGAGCAGCCAAGTGGGTCTTTTGTTACGGCTTCGCAGAGTTTTTATAGCCACGCCCATGGACATAGAAGAAATAGTTCTGCATCCCAAGGTTCCTGAAAAAGACAGGTGAGCGTTGAGTTTTCTATTGTGGAGCGATGTATCAATGTCTGGAAGGCCGGACACGTTTGACATCATGTTTCATCACTTCGGGACTACTGTTTTACTCTTCTGCGCTCTGTGTGTGCCCGGGAAGACTGTAATCGTTAACGGGCATTGATTCAACAACCTGGCCAGTTGAGTTGTCGACAATAATTTTCACATTGACGACTGCTTGTATCATTGCTACACGTGTCACGCATCATCTACGTGGAATGCTCTACTTGGGTAGATTCAAAGTAGTAAAGTGGGCGTCTGATATAGCCAAAACACATGTATATCACCGAACGGCAGGACATCCGTGTCAGCAACAGCGGACCTAGGTAACCGCAGTCGCCGGAAGGCTCATGTGGTTCAATGGCACAAGTCTGAACATAGTTTCAGGTTTCGTGTGACTTTGCCGAAGAAACCATCCACTTGAAGCGGCATATTGGCTTGTGTCGCGTCGGGTTATTATTGGCAGAATCACATTACTCCAAGTATTCTTCGCGGTCGGAAGTTACCTCAATGCTTATGTGGCGGGAATATCGTTGGGATACACCCCCCGGACGAAAATTATCAAGGAAATTTTGAAAAGTGGTCACGGGTTGCGTGGACGACAGATTAAGTTGTTATGCCAAGTTTTGCCGAACACCATGGGAGGTTGCCAACGCGTTCGGAGTTACATATGCTTTCCGAGGCCTTCAAGACGAGCTATGGGGTTTACGGCTATCTCTGACGTATCTTAGGAGATGGCAGCATCTTTTGCTGCTACTTTATGGAAAAATGTCGATTTGCACCTCGAAACTCCTCGTCAATCCAGTGGTTGGAGAATGAAACCGTGGTAATTGTCGCCAAACACATGAGGTTTATAATGAAAGAACTCAAGCCAACATTTAACTTCACGTTTCGGACAGACCTGGTTGCCGTGCTAGAATACTTGAAAAGCATCTCTTGTCGCTTCGTCACATTCGTAGTTAACCACCTTTAACTAGTTCGTGACTGTACTCAATGGTGACACGTTCCGTCACAGATGGACACGGTTTTATGGAAAACCTGCAGCGTTTGTTTTCGATAAATTAACACATGGTCGAATAACCCGATCTTCTCTTGAGAACCTGAGAATTTGTGGCCACCCGACAAGCCACCCAAGCTGCTTCAAGCTCCCTGTTAATCTCACAACAGCCGGTGGTTTCCCGTTTACAGCCTGTAGCATGAAGCATTTTGAACCTCCGGAAGTTCGGATTGGGATTAGCATTTGTGAAAGGTGTAGCTGTCCCCTCACGTGTTTATAGACCACACATGTACCTTTAGAAGTAGCACAATCGATGACAACGGATTACTTTTTGGTGACCAGTAAGGTCAATTGGCCGTAGAGATGTACCGGATGATACTTGCTACAACTGATCGAGTGATATGGGAGCGCACTGTAATTTAGTGGAAAGCTACAGTTGCCTGACCACCGCTTAATCGCAATAAGGTCAATCTGTGGTACATTGGTATATATCGCTACCCAGGTTTTCAGGTCGTTGGCTTATAGGAAGGCTTTGTCGGCGACATTATCCGAAAGTCTGATGTAAATAAGAGACAGAAGGGTACCTGGCACTGAAGCTTGGAGAACTCCAGCAGAAGTTGAAAGAGGGGAACGAAAGAACTCATCAGGTATTAACTTGCTGTGGTCCAGAACGCGTTGCGGAATAGACTAAAACAATGCAAAGGTACCTTACTATGACCCACAGAAAATTCTTTCTTCCAAAATTTCGGAACGATGGAGGTCTGTTGGGGATGCCATTTATAAATCAAGATGCATTTTATTGGCACGCCCCACAAACCATTTCCGCCAGTGGCCCCGTAAAACCGCGCGCACTGTCTTTCTTCAAACCGTGCATCCAGCAGACGAAGAAGTCAAATTTTCCATGGGTAAAAACTCTCAAACACTCCCTGAAAAAGCGGAATTTAGCAGGTGTACCGGGGGTCGCAAGTTGTGACACCGAACTTTCTGGGTGAGCATCCTGTAAGGACGTTGATATACGTACAAGCAGTGGCGGCGAGCCTACGGCCTCAATGTAGGGCCATCAGAACCACTTGGCAATATATGCCGAGTCCATCGCCACCATCCTCCTTAGATTTAGGTCTTCTTTCCCAAACTGTCCCCCGCGCTCACCTCTCTCTCTTCTCCTGAAAGGTCAAGTGAAGAAGTAGCTCCTAAGTGCACGTATACGAACTGTGTGAATTTGTTTATTAAATTTCTGGAAATTTGACAGTTAACTCATGACACAATCTCGCACTTTTGCTTTCACAGAAACCCGGTTTACAGGTGACAGCAGTGAAGGTAAACTGAATGTCCCCGGGTATTCACTATACCGACCTGGCTCCTCCCGCAGGAGAATGAAGGATTCTGATATTTTCCTTCAGCACTCTCTCCCAACAACCACGGCTATCGGTGGATTTCACTTTTCCGAAAACCTTGATGCTCCGTGGCTTCTGTTGGCCAGTGGGGACTATCTACCTCTCCCCTCACCTGACTTATCTAATGACGACAGCCAACTTGTAAACCTGTACAACATTCCAGGCTTGCAACACTTTACTCACCTGCTTATAATGGGCAACCTTAACGCATCGAAAATAGACTGGGCATCAGTTTCCCACCAGGAATGTGAAGGCGGACTCTCGACCTTCTTATCGACGCTGATATGACGGAGAGCGTGAACACAGCGTGTCACCGCCCTGACGCGGCATTGTTCTGGCCAGACTCCCTCTCTGCACGGCCTAGTTATCACTAATGAGAGCCACCTGCCAGAGAGGGTGGTCATCAAGCCACACAGTGACCACACCCTGCTCATCGTGGATCTTATTTGTTACTGGTTACAACAACCAGTAAAGAAGACTACAATTCGAAACTGTAATCAGGCTGATTTAAATGGCCTGAGAAGTTACCTAGGTTCACTTCTTTTTGACTGTGGCTCCGTGGACCAGAGCTACTGCGCACTGCAAGGAGCAAATGAGAAGGCGGACGACTTATTTGTGCCGCGCAAGCTGTGCGCTTTCTCTTATCGGCCACCTCTTCCGCGCAGAATACGTGATCTCCTCAATGACCGTTCCTGCTCATTCGCGAAGCACGAGCTTACGGAAAACTAGGATGACATGAGTGTGTTCCACACTGTTCGGAGTAGTTGTGGACGGAAAATCCGTGGCCACACTGAACTCGTACAAGTAGAGATCCTCCTCAGAGCCCACGGGAACAAAAATATTTTATTTAAGCACATGCGACGACTAAGGGGGAATAAGCCCCTGGCGTTTCTTCTGTAACTGTCTGACGGAGAGACCTCATCTGACTTTCTGGTTGTAGCCGAGTTATTCGGGGTGTACAACTCGATAGTCTACAACGTGGCACCATCGGTTTGGCACCCCATCTTTCCACTAAAGAACATCCAGCAACCACTTGTTACCGCTGGGTTTCCTGTGCTAGAATTTGAAGACCCTTTATCAAAGGTTAATTCAAACAGTTAATGAGTTCTCATAACATCCATCCCAGAATTCCGAAGGAGGCAGCCGCTAGTCTGGCAGAACCCTTTTATAAGCCATTTAACTAGACACTCCAGAGTGGCACTTGCCCTAGCGCATGGAAAGGGGCGACAGTCACACCCATATTTGAAGCAGGCGATCAGCACTCTCCGGTCAGCTACTGGCCAATCGGTCTTACTAGCATTCCGTGCAAAATAATGGAACGCACATCAAAGCGTGCCATCTTCAATCACTTCTTACCAAACCGTCTATTTTCATCTACCCAGCATGAGTGCTTTCCCAGACAGTTATCCATAGCTAATATGTTTATCTTCATGGATAGTCTGACCGAGGCCGGAGACAATGGCCTCATCCCAGATGCTATCCCTTGACTTTACCAAGGTTATCTACCGTGTTCTATACGGCTACATGAAACACAAACTGGAAGCTTATGGCATTCAAGGAGATATTTTCCGATGGATTTCTTCTTTTCTTGACAATAGAACATTTAGGGTTAAAGCCGGATCAGACCTCTAATCCCTCTCAATCATTTCTGCGGGAGTTCCTCAAGGGTCAAGGTTAGATCCTCTGTTATTTCTGATCTAAACCATGGACCTTCCGGAAAATATTTCCAGCGACGTCCTGCCATATGCCGATGACCTGAACATCCGGGACGCCCCTGATCCCAGTGTACTGCAGATTGATCTTGACGCGATTAGGCTTTGGTCGGATGACTACAGTCTTCCATTAAATGACAATAGGTGCGCATATACGTCACTCGGTGGAGACTCTGACAATGCTTTCCTGGTTCATAATGCATTCGACACAACAGATATCATGATAATCGATCTGAGGAAATATCCGGGCATCTGGTTGTTGTCTAATATCTTTCGCGCATCATCAAGAGATGTCGACGAGAAAAGGGTGTGCCGCCCTTAGACAAGAGAGCGTTTCAAATGCTGTACGGGGTATATATAAGACCGCTCCTCGAGTAAGCAATTCAGGAAGTGTATACCAGTCTGAAGAAAGACATATTAGCTGTTGAGCGCGTTCAGCGCGCGGCTAACAAACTAGTCACGGGCCTAAGAAATGTTGCGTATTAGTCCCGACTTGGAATTCGTGATCCACATCCACTTTAATTTCGACGAATTTCTGCTGATTTCATAATCACACACTTCTTCTCTAGGGCAAATCTCGTTGAACAGTTCTGCATCATGGCGAAAAATGACGGCTGACGTGGACATAACAAGAAGCTCTTCAAGCTTCCTCATCGAACCTTCCTTAGGCAGCATTTCTTTTCTTGCAATGTTATTAACCTTTGGAACAGTCTTTTCCCCAAGGTCGTTAGCAGCGCTTCTAGCAGCCTTTTTAAAACGTCGCTTGACTCACTTTAAAAACTCCATTATGCAAGCAGTCTTACTGCTTCTGGTATTTACTGCAATATCCACGTGCGATTCTACACCCGGTTTTCAGTGATTAACATTCAGGTTAACAGACGCCAACTTGACCCCGACCAAAAGAAAACTGACTAGATCCGGGAAATTTGGGCCTCCGCCTCGAACCCGTGTAACAGTCGCTAAACCGCTGAATCGGTGGAAACGAAAAGAATGATTAGATCAGAACAGTTACGAGGTTCCAGCAAGTTACAGCAGTCAAGGGGTTTGACTCACAGGAAGTGTTCACAATTGTAAAAGATGACCTCCACAAAAATCCAAATCACGAGTATCAGAAGGATGGAAATATCACGGAATTGCTGCGCATTGCTGAAGCGGGACGGACACCGCCATTATGTTTGTAATACAACCAAGTGAAAATATTGGATTATAGATCAGGGCAATTGTGTGGTTAGCCGGTATAGTGATTCAGGGCCGAAACTGGTTGAAAACGGCCGTTTAGGCGCTGAAAGAGACTTTTCAAATTTTTCTTAAAATAGCAAAATGCATATTGTGGCACGAATATAAGGACTTCATCGAATACAGTGGTAGTGTTACAGTTGGAAAAATCAGCTCTATTTTGTGGACAAAAATGCATTGCCATTTTCTCGATAAAAACATTATGTTGGCTCTCCTAATTAATTTTAAGTTCTGAAAATGCTCCGGTCGGGACATTCGTGATGGAGTACTTGTTCCCATACGGCACAAACGCTCAACTTTGTGTGGTTTGGGAAAAGTAATGGAATTTGTAATTCTCGGCCACGTTGCATTTGAATTTCACTGTGCACGAAATATCACAGCAGTTACTAATGAAAACTGTGCCGCCACGTTTGTTGGTTAGTTATACATCTGAACTATATATATCCAGCACTTCCAGTCACACCTTTAGAAGATCATTCGACGAAATCGAAATCCTGGAAACGTGATTTGCCAATTGCTTTCCACTTTGTCTCATACGGAAATGTTATGAACAGTCTAATAGACGTGGACATTATTCCATGCGTTTTTTATTGCGATTCATACGCACTGCGCTCACATTGGCGGCTGCCCCCTCCACCTGACTCAAATTATGATCGGCGCCTGGGAATATGGTATGCGTTCACACTAGCAGCTGTTCCGTGCATTTGACCTAACCTACGATCAACGTCTAAGTATGCTGCATATGTTCATTCTAGTGGCTGCTCCGTCCAGTTGACTGAAACTATGGTCAGCGCCTGAGTATACAGTATGCGTTCACAATAGTAGCTGATCCGTGCACTTGACTTAACTTGTGGTCAGCGCCTAAGTGTGCTGCATGTGTCCACCCTAGTGACTGCTCCATCCAGTTGACTTAAACTATGACCAACGCGTGAGTATGTAGTATGCGTTCACACAAGTATGTGTTCCGTTCAGTCGGCTTGAGCTATGATCAACGTCGATAAGAGGAACACGAGAGAAACCAGAATAAACTTGTATTTGGACCGTTGAGAATAAGCTATAATTATCTCCCTCTGTTCTGGCCAAAAATGAAATGACATACTGGCAGCCGTCAGTGAAGTATGCAGCCGGCGTAAACACAGACCAACAGTCATCAGAATCATAACAGTTCATGATACGAATGGTTGTAGCTGAAATGGTAGATGAAGGAATCAATGTCATCGTCGAATAAATAACGGGTATGGAAGTTGTTCGTCATCCGTCAGATAAGTGAGCATTGACTCGCGTACGCATGGTTGGCGGCATCCGGAACGGATTAGCCTGTCACAGTGACCGAAGTCAAAGGACGCCTGCGCTTTTAACCATCACCCCAAGTGGCTCGCGCTGCACCACTTGCGGTTCCACTCACACACCACGTATCCGGTGTAAGCCCGAAGGAACAAGACCAGTAGGTGTGTGAGTGAGGCCTTTGTGTCCAGCTGGCCAATGCTGGTTAGCCAATTAAAATGGCTTGCACGGAAGGGAAGCCCTCATCTCTCGGAAAATAAACAGCGAGAGGAACTGCAATGGCGAGATCTATACCAGGAAGGAAGATATGTGAAATGCAATACAAGAAGCATTTCAGCATACGAGTGCATGCTAGTGCATTCCAGAGAAGATAAAGTTGAAAAACAAAACTCAACGTTGAACTATGAAAAGATCAAGCGAACGATTCATCATTCCGTACACCAACAAAGCCTGAGAAAAGAATAGGTGGAAGATCACAGACACCGAAGTTTCTGGAAATAGGAGCAGATTAGTTGCCAAACGACCATGGTCTTGGTCGAAGCAATCATTACCAAAAACAGAACGGATATGGTGATATGACCTACCTCAGCCTAGCGTACTCGTTGTCTCTTCGCCGACGGTACACTATGGGTACGCTGGCGATCTATTAATACTAAACGGCCAGCGCATTCGTGGCCGCACACATCACAACGCCATATAGTCATGTCACCACGACCTATGGCACTGATGGTTTCTTTGCGTACCGCGCGCCTTCGTTCTCGGCCGCGCAATAACTGCTCGTTGAACTCGCGGACGCCCGTCCGAACTGTATTCCTTCAAGCAGTCCGGTCCAACGCCTAGTCTTCCCAATATCTAAAATCAGTTTTACAACGTGAAAGACTTGCCTGCACAGCATCTAGGTATCTCAGCTTTGGACCGCCTGGATTTCGCTTAACTGATCTCAGTTGTCCATACAGCACCTGCTTCGGTATACGGTCATCGTCCATCCGACAGACGTGACCCAGCCAGCGAATCTGATTCAACATCAGCAAGGTTTCCATCCCGTTCATGTCCGCTCGCCGCAATACCTCAGTGTTCGGAAACATGTCCCACCACCGAATACCCAAGGTGCGTCTTAGACGTTGCAAATGAAAGCGGCTCAGACAGCGCACGTTCCGCTGATACAATGTCCACGTTTCACTGCCGTACGGCAGCATAGACAGCATCATTGTGCGCTAACCAAACAGCTTAGTCCTCGGCTCCAGGCTGTGGTTTATCCAAACACGTCTTTTAAGATATCCGAAAGCAGTACTAGCCTTTGCTACACAAGCTCTCAACTCGCTGTCCATGGACAGATCGGTGGACAGATTGCTGCCCAAGTAACAGAAATCTGTGCTGCTGTCGACAGCATCTCCGTTAACACGAATTTGAGCTGAAGGTGCACAGATAGCACCTCCGTCCGGAGAAGGCTGAAAGGAAGAAAATGTCTTACCTGTGTTGATATCCAGTCCAAACTTGGATGTCGCGGTCGCGAAAGCCGTGGCCAACCGCTGTTGTTCGTCCGCGCTGTGTGCGAACAATGCGCTGTCATCTGCGAACAGAAGCATGCGTATCATTGAGGTATGTAGCCAGCTTTGGGCGCTAAAATGTCGAATATTCAGTAGGCGTCCATCCGCCCGGTACTTGACTTCAACACCGTCCTCCCCAGAGTCCTGAAAAGCAACTGTTAGCATGGCAGTCAAATATAAACTAAATAGGGATGGAGCCAGGACACAACCTTGCTTCACGCCGGTAACAATGTCAAAATTATCAGAGGTAGATCCACACCATTGCACCTCCGCCCTTATACCCTAATGCAACAATCTAATCAAATTGACGAACTTACCTGGACATCCAAACTTACCAAACACCGTCCACAGCGCCTCGCGGCTCACGGAACGAAACGCCTTGGTGAAGTCTACGAAGAGAGCATTTAGGGGTTGGCTTCGTTACCGGCACTTCTCCTGAAGCTGTCGAGCAGCGAACACCAGGTCGATCGTATTCCCATTCGTCTGGAATCCACATTGCTCCTCAGGAACAACGGCTTCTAAGACGTCTGTATTCAGCCGGTTCAGAAGGATTCTGGCAAGCACCTTGCCTGCGTAGTTCAGCAGACTGATGACCCGATAACTTTTGGGGCATTGTTTGCCACACTTGTCTTCAAACAAAGGTACTACCAAACCATCCTTGAAAACCTGTGGCATCACCTCCTGCTCCCAGATGGAGTGAACCAGCTGGAGCAGTGCACGTTCCATCGCCGGCCCGCCATTCTCCAGGATTTCGCCTGGCAATCCATCTTCACCTGCAGCCTTACCGTTGCGAAGTTGACTCATCGCTCTCTGCAATTCTAGCAAATCAGGGGCGAGAGCAAGTGAAGGGTTGATGGCCTGTTGTGGCAGGCTGTTCACGGTCACCCAATCAATGGTAGCAGGACGATGTAGTAGAGTACTGAAGTGTTTGCGTCAGAATTTCATGATGTCCACTGGCTGGGTACACGAACAGCCGATGTCCACGTCTACCAGTGATTTAAGTAGACTGGATAGATTGACTGAATATCGCTCTAAACGAATCACAGAACTCCTTATGCTGTCGACGATCTGCGAAACCCTGCATCTGCTCACCCTGCTTCACCTACCAGGTGTCCTTGATTCGGCGAACACGCTCGGTCAGTTGACGGCGGATACTCCGGTATGTCGTCTTCTTCGGTTCATTGCTCGGGTGCACTGTGGAGGCATCGAACGCGGTATTCTTCTCTCGTACCAACTCAGCGATAACCGCATTGTTGTCGGCGAACCAGTCTGGACGTTTCTGGCGTTTGGTCCCAATCGTCTCGGTGGCTGCCGTCGCGATCCGTTCCTTGATGAACTGCCACATACCCTCAGAGGTAGTGGATACAGGAACGTCATGCAGACGAGCGGCAACTTCACACTAAAAAGCGGTCTTCGTCTCGCAGTTTTGCAGTCGTTTGATATCCAACTTCTGCCGTTGGCCGGAAGATCTGTAGTGGACAAGTGGATATGCGCTAGACCCTCGTCCACTAACAATTAAATACGCCTTTGCTGAAGAGCAATCGTAACGTAGTCCATATATTTCTAGTAATATTTGGAAATATGATAAGTAATTAGCTCTAGCCTAGTCTGGGACCAACGGCAGCAACCAAGAGGAAAAAGATGAGAGGCGCGAGACGGACTACAGCCCACTCGGTGGCGCTCAAAAGCGCACCAGGCGAAAAGTGCGTGGAACCTTCGAGTGCGTTAAACAACGCTCGAATAGGTTCGGGTTAAACGACCTTCAATAATGAAATAATAGATGAGTCGCTAAGAAAAGAGTAAACATTCGTTGCGT
>LUCH01005499.1:3710-33714 GCA_013368495.1 Paragonimus heterotremus | reverse complement strand
ATATTTACGACTGGCAATAAATGTGTATGCCTTCACCCCAAATTCGCATCAATGGAGATGTTGTCGGCAGCTGCACAGACTTCTGCTACTTGGGCAGCAGTCTGTCCATCGAGCTTCTATTTTTAAATGATAGTGAGCTCCAGGATGAACTACAGCGACTGGTCACAGCTTTCGCGACCACGAAGTCCAAGTTTGGACTGGATATCAACACAGGTAAGACATTTTCTCTCTTTCAGCTTTCTCCGGGCGGACGTACTGTTTCTGCATCTGCGCCTGGAATTCGCACCAATGGAGATGTTGTCGACAGCTGTGCCGATTTCTGCTACTTGAGTAACATGTTGTCCACAGATCTGTCCTCGGAACGTGAGTTACGAACCCTTGTAGCAAATTAACCCCGCTTCACTAAAAAAACACGCATCTCAGGGAGAAAAACTTATGATATATGTATGGTGCATAGTGACTTACCTTTATCCCCGAATCAGAAGATGAACGGACAATTACTAAGAGTAGTAATTGAACTTACTAAGTCACCAGTGGTAATGGCGGATTGGAGGTCGAGTAGGTAAAAACCGGCAGATTATCCCCAGACTGTTCCGACAATTTTTTTTCACCCTTACTGGACAAAACCGCTTTTATGAGAAGGAGGTGTTTTTTGGATGAATAATCGGAGACCAGCAACACTATCCAAAATCCAAAACAGAATTACGTGCTCTGTCGAAGTCTACTTATGCGACAGTAAAAAACTTGTCAAATATTGATCCCTCGGAAGGGAATTTTCGTACAGAGCGCGACTTATTCTGTCACACTCACGTCCCATCATTATCGCCTTAAATCTGTTTACATGTGTTGTACTCTTTAGCTCGACAATAATTAACAGCAATATGAATATTTGGTTGTTTAAATATGCTTTTTGTTCAACATCCTTACAGATTTGTGTCCGATTTACGACCATTCGTGTCGTATTTGTGAGGATCCGGATACTGTCTTATCATGACCGCGTTATGCCACAACTTTTACAGCATGCGTTGTCTGCGATTAAATGATGCATGTGAACAGCAAATCCCTTAACTGTTTTCATAATGTAAGACTCAAGTTCACTCAACTCGTGGATGGATTCTGTAGTAGGTCCGTAGGTAATCAGAAGACCTAAGCCGTGTGGTATTCTCCGGAATAACATTTTGTACATTTTGATCACACATAAACATGCGACCAGTCTTGCGCATCATAAACAGTACTGGCAGAGTGTAAGTCATGAATAGAGTGAACTGACGGTCAGACAAGATGGACATTATAGGAATAAACGATCTAACTAAAACAATTCTTAAAAGCCTCTTCACCAGAACAATTAACCGAGCGGTACTTACCAGCCTGACATAAGTAAGCAGCAGTTGTCAGCCCAATACGAATAGTGAAGCAGTTACTGTCAAACAGGACACACCAATGGACGGTACACCAGTGGAATGTCGCGATCCACCGCAACCCATACATACTTCGGTTGTTGGTAGAACAGAAGACAAGCCCTTGACCTGATGGCTAATTCAGCAACAATACTAGCATGCTAATCTGAACAGCAAACAAGATGGCGCTACTGGTCGGCCGTTCACATGTATGCTCCCGCTAGTACTCACGTGTCGTGAAGGCACTCTGGTCGACATACCGTTTACGAAGGTTGGCGCTAATTGGTATATATTTCGACCCTGATATCGGTTGGTAGTTAGTCTGGGGAAGCGCGTATGCCTGTTGCCATTTTACGTTCGTATTCGCCCGGTCACGTTGTAGCGAAAAATGCGTCCAATAAAACACAATCCTTATTGTCCAATACGCTAATTACTATGTTACACGCAAGCTCGCGATTTTGAATCATAATTCCAGTCCACAACACCCCCCTCCCCAGATTCCGCTCACACGTCGTGCACACTTCTGCCCGGTTTATGTGTGTGGTCGGCGCCTTCTATCCGGGGGTTTTCCGCCCGCTATTCATCGTCCATTGATCCGATTTCGTTGTGCGATGGCTCATGCGGTCGCTCGTGTTGTCCTCCGTCTATCCACTGTGGGCTTCGAACGTAGTCCACAGCCATGTCGAGATATTCCTCTGAGTGTTGGAATAATCGTGCCTCCGATCTGGTCGTCCATCTTATTTTGTCTGCCATGTCTCGCTCATTGGTCCGATCCAGTCAAGCGATGACTCATTCACTCGCCCATGCTGTCCTCCATCCGTTCGCTATGGGTTTTTGAACGCACTTCCTCCTGTGTTGAGGTATTCTTCAAAGAGTTGGAATACTCAGACTTCCTGCCTGATAGCCGACCACAACGTGACTATCTCACTGTGCCTGCGTCAGCTAGCATCCCTATCCATGTTTAGGATGCCTCAAGTACATTTCCCACTCGTTGTATAACTGGTACCGATAAGACTGCTATCAGCTGATTAAGGTATGAACAAAAGACGAAACAGTCCAGCAAAAACAAAACCTTTCAAAAATCGATAGTCTTATATGTGTTATTTCTTTACAAAATAGTTCCTCACTCACTTCTAAGTTTTCTGTGCATTCTGTAGAGAATTGTGAATGTCCGTTGGAAACGCGCCATTTGGCGTTAAGACACAAGGCTCGGTTGAATTTTCGCCATTCTGACGCCAGTCTTTGATCCCATTCTGGACTGGGCCAGAGTGAGTTTAACTGGGGCCATCGGGTGGTCAAGCGCTTTTGAAAACGACGCAGTAGCTGTATGGTATAAACATCCAGATGGTTGTGTGCAAATATCAGGCAAAAATAAATGTGAGGAAGTACTCAACAATAATTCGGAGAAAATCAGTACTACTGAGAAGATCCATATTTGAGTTGCAAATGCTCGTTGACACAGTGATCTGGCCGAAGCTACGGCTCCACAGCCGTTAGACACAAAATCTCTCAAAAGATATGTAGAAGACAAGATCCGTAAAAGTAACCAAGGGTGTCCAGTGCCGCTTGATTGATCTTTAAAAGTAATGTTTCAGTAAATAGTTGTAGATCACTGAACAGCCGTGACAGTGATTTACAGGTGCAGTGGAGTTCAGCGATCGTAATATACTACTGATATCGCCGCTATTCAGTAGCAGGTGCAGGGCCTATTTTTTGACAACCTACAGGCCACAAGAAGACTGCAAGAAGGATCATCAAGGTGCAGCATCACCCGTAACAGTCTCTGCTACTCAATGGAACTGAGCACTGACATCTGTGGTATCCGAGACTAGCTGGGGCTGAATACTGCGTGCAAATGAGTGTTTTTGTGTCAGGTTTGGTTTACATGTGTAACCCGTGTATTGCTCTGTCTAATAAATAACCCTTGTGTCATCCGCGTTCTTGGATCACAACACAGGTTTCATGTCACAAATTCGAGGTCTGGTTAATTTACGTACTCATGACTGGGCTTCAGCGATCTATAACCAACCACCTTATATGCGAATTACATAGTTTGGTATATGAGAATAAAGTCTATATCTGGACCTATGTTACGAGAAAAGTGTGTTAGCCACTGCAACACCGCAAGTGTAGAGAGTGACAGCCTTCGTCTTCATGTCTGTGGCGTTACGTAGAAATCTCCTAAGGTTCTTACCTGTGAAGTTATTATTTGGTCTGTCGAACAAAACCAATAAAAAAGAGAGTGGGACTTACCTCAGATTGCAATCGAATCGCCGATACTTGTTTGCCAAGACTATTCTCATTTTCACACGCTTTGCTCAATGCCTCAGACAGCAACGCGAACTGCTCCAAATTGGATGGAATTATTGACAGCCTCTTCAAAAATGAAATAAACAATTAAACAACCTGGTTAGTGTTATCAATAATAATAATAATAATAATAATAATAATAATAATAATAATAATAATAATAATAAAACTCTTCTGTTGAGTACACCACATAACGGGTAACTGTGAATGCATTCTGATTGTGTGTACCGCACTATGCTCTGTATATAGTTTTTATGAATGGATGTAGAGTAAAAATAAATCATTTTTGGTCAGGAGTGTCCCTTTGGGCAATATTCAAGGATAAACCGATATAATGCTATTATCATATTTGACCATGGTTGGCGGCATCCGGTTCAGATTAGCCTGTCACAGTGATCGAAGCTAAAGAACGCCCGTGCTTAACCATCACTACAAGTGGCTCGTGCTGCACCACTTTCGGTTCCATTCACACACCACCTATCCGGTGTATACCCGAAGGAATAAGACCAGGAGGTGTGTGAATGAGGCCTTTGTGTCTAGTTGCCCAATGCTTGTTAGCCAAAGCATAGGCTAACACGAAACTGAAACCTCTATTTCTTAAGAAGTAAACAGGGAAGATTTAAACTGGGAAAAAAACACTGAAAATGTAAGACAAGAACTAGCACACTATGCGAGTACATGTTAGCGTACTCTAGAGAGGACTGGAAGAAAACAGACAAAACATTCATCATACAATACACCAGAAGGCTGAAGAAAAGGAAATGGAGAAGGTCACAGACATTCAGGTTTCTGAGAGAGGGGAAGTGTGAGTTCCAAACGACGGTATTCGTTGGTTGATGTGAACAATAAAAAATGGATATAACTGATATAGTCTAATTGAACTTAACGTACTGGTTGTCTTTTTGGCTGACATTGCACTGTGAGTATGCTGATGACATATTAATCCCACTTTTTTTGACCACACACACACACACACAAACATAGTGCGTCGTTTGTCTTCCGGTTAATGGTTTCAACAGATAACGCGTCTCAACTGAAAGTGGGGTTAGACAAAGGCTGATACTAGACTCGGTCGACATCGATAGACCCAGTATCGTAGTTAAGGTTTATTTGGGTAATTAGTCCATTAACTGGGTTTTGGCTATGTTCTTGATGAACACTAGGCTATGAAAAATGGGAAGGCTGAGTGACTTAACTAGAACGACAAAATACCTAAAGGTTTACTTGTCTTTTGTCGATACTGAGCCTCGGTTGATCAATCAAGCTACTGTTGACATTAGGGTTGTAGCAGCACATCGTTGTGCGGTCAAGGTCATATGCCTGTACCGACTTACTGTGACATTTGACCTGAATGTTATGCCCACACATCCACCACTGACCGACCCTTACGTGTATGCACTCGCAGTGACTTCGAACGAGTTTGTCAACACCACTGTAGTCGACGTCACGTTCACACACAACAAGCCTCATCTTGGACATTAGCCTATGACACGTGATTCAACCCAGTGTCCTCACCGGAGCTGACAAGACAACCAGATCGGACACGCATGTGAACAGAACACATTTGGGTCTCTCACGCGCCAGTGAACAGAGCACAGCTACAGTGTTCCGTGGCCTACACAATGTTTCCATCCTGTAGATCCTTACGTTGACACCTATAGGATTCCACCCAACACTCCACCATCTCACCCACGGGTTGTATCTCTGTATTTTGTCCGAACCCTTGCTGTAAGTGCACCTGTTATGTTTGTGTGTTATTTACATTACACTTTGGTTACACATCCTTCTGATATTATTTAAATGTTTGGTTATACCGATACTACTTGCAAAGTTTCGTGCTTAGCCAGCCAGCATCTAAAGGGTTTCGTCTTAGCTGAGGATGTTTTGCACAAATTCTCACTCTTCCCAAAATTCTGCACGGACGGCACATGTACCGTCGACGGACGATTGCGCTATTTTTTAACTATGAAGGTTCATTTTTGTTTCAGCCGTTCAATGTGTACTTTGAGTCATTTGAACACAGGAGTGTACCGAACAAGTATGTGAACGTATTGCCGCCGCCTCAGTCACATACTTCATATCAGGTTAGGGTTTACGACGAACTACTTGACAGCTTCGGCACAAGGAGCGGAGTATGTCAAGATTATTGTAGGGGGTGTCGCCAGTTCCCCAAAAATATTGTGTGATAAGAAGACTAACAAAGTACACCTATGAGTGATGGTCACCGTTGCAATGATCGTGTACTTCTCTGGTCTTCACGAACGTCCTAAACCATCGTAACAACTGTGGTTGTCATCCGGACTGCATGCCTACTCGGCACTGTCTGGACTTTTGTCTGGTTCGTTCTTTTTACCTTGCTTTGTTGCTAGTCTCAAACCCTATAAATACGAACGGGTTGTGAACATGTTGTTTTCGGCTGAGCGGCATAAAGGAGCTCTGTTCGAAGGCCAATCTTTTTCTCTGTGTCCCTGCGGTAGCCTCGGATGGATGGGTTGGCCGGAAGAGACTAGCCGATCGCGTATACTCCTTCATTCATTACCGTTATCCGCCGTTTCATTGACCGTTATTCCGTTCTGTTTATGCGCTCGTAGGACGTAGATTCAGTCACAACAGTTATCCGCCTTCAGAATTTTCGTTTAATTTTGCCACAAACAAAATAACAGAAGGCTATCTGCGGTACTCAAAAGAGACCGACGCGGATCTCTTACCTTGTGGAAGACTTATTGCTCTTGATCATGCTGACAACAAAGTGTCATTGCTTGGCAAGTTCCAAGTAGCACAGACCGTTAGAAGATATTTCGTGTCATTCCTAATGATTTTGAATGCACCTTGCATCTTCACAGTTCAAAGTGCTTCTACTCGACTGCTGTGATTACGCAGATTTAATGTTGGATAATGAAGTTATGGAGATCGCTGACCGGCTTGTATCATTGCGAGGCTTTATCAGCTACTCAGAGATGTAAAGAATGAAATAGAATCGCGTACCTCTAAGGCTAGAGCGGCAGTCGCTAATCTAGGACATCTCTGGCAATGGAGCAGCATTTCTGAGACATACGGACCCCGTAGATGAGGCAGCAGTGAGAGCTGTATGACTTTTCGGCTGCGAAATTCAGCCACTCGGAGCAGAAGATATGAACGGTTTTGAGGTATCTGGCCATCGGTGTTTGCGTTCGATCGTTCGCAACAGGTGGCATTTAAGGGGTAACCAACGTTGAACTTGGTAACGGAGTACTTGGTAGTGAGGGCCACGTGAGGTCCTTTCTTCAAGCTTTAGGCTCGCACAGACTTAGATGGTTAGATCATGTAGTGAGGATGCTAGCGAGTCACCTGTTACACGGAGCACTCTTTGTGGATACTGTACCCGATTGGCGTAAGGTACGAGGTGCACAGATGATGACCTGGAGTACAGAGAGGAAGTCATTCACCAAGTACCTAGCCATTGTAAATTGCGTTCATGTGGATGCTTAGACGACCATGATTCACAGGGTGGGTGGCTGCAGATTTTAGGCGAGATGGTGGCTAATCGAACTCAATGGCATGAATGTTGTCGTTGGTTGGCCGAGTTGTCTTCGAAGTAATCGCACTTGATGACGCGGGACAGTGAAAGCCATAAGGTGGTTGTCTCGCCGATAACACCTTACATTAGCTTATTGCTTGGTTGTTTGTCTGTAGGTTGTAGGCCACTTGATTTTAAGTTTCTGATAAGAGATAGCCTTTTTTTTAGTGGTCCGTTTTCCTCCTTTTCTTATCAAGACATGTGCCTTTCCTCATAGTTTTATGGCAGCTAAACGTCAGCCTGATCCATTGATGTAATACTATCTTCAGTGCTCTTGTGGATGAAGCAAACCCATTCCGTGGCTGGTGTTAGCTAAAAATGGACCCTCAGACCTACCCTAAAAGAGGTCTATTTGGTCGTTCTCTACCTGACGACAGTTCAACCCTTTCACTTAAAAGGATAAGCTCACCCATGTAAAAGAAGGTGTCCCTCTATATAGTTGTCTAGGGCCAAGTATAAACATAACGGAAACCTTCATTTCATCCACAATGTAAGAGAAACGTTGTCAGTCTGCTGACAAAGAGGTTAGCGAAAACTCATCACTGAACTGGATTATCATTATCAGCATTGACAGAAACGTAATAATATTTGAACTTGATGCTTAACTTTCACACAACCTGAAGGATAAAAATCACTCGTGAAAAGCTAAAAAGAGGAAGGGATTGTGTTTAATTTCTAACCTCCAATGGACAATATTCTCCCTTAACTTTTGACTTATTTTCAACCGCCTCCGAGTGATCACACTGATCTATCCACTAAGCCGTTCATTTCGGTTGAGTTGACTGTGCTTGATCTCTGTCTTACGTACGCCCGCTCGCTCATATTTTTGTGCTAATGTTCTCTTGTATGGTTTACGGCTTGCACACCCATGTTTTTGTGTTCGCGACCGTCATGTGGTCTATTGATTACTCGGTTGATAATCGTCACTTTGATGCCCCCTGTTGAACTTTAACTGCATTTTCCCCACACTCATTCACTCGTCCTCCAGTTTACTCGACCCCGATACGCTCTATTGTGTCACATTCGTACCGGCACCAGAACAAACATAACTGAAGTCTATTACAATTGACTTTACACCGTCTACAATAACACCGTAATTCAATCTGCCCACTGAGTTGTTGAAAATCTCAGAGCTGAAGTTATACGTGACCCGACCTGCTACAGTTTGACATTCACAGTCCTCTGTTTTGATCCGAACAATCAACATTACGCTGCCCAAAACTTGGGGACAGATAACAGAGTTACCGGTGAATGTGAGATGGCCAATCTATCTCGGGAGGCATGCAGGTTAAGATCCAGTCAAAACTCACTTAGATCAGGAGACGAAAATCATAGGGGTCATAAAACTTATTGCGACCACCTGTAGCCACCCATGTTTGTCATTAACGGACATACAACACTGATTCATAGTAGCGTTCAAAACCCACAGAGCCATTAAGAAGCCAGTTTTAATTATCGTGAAACAGTGAGATTCCTTCAACCACTTCCTCAGAGTAGGAAGGAGAAGTATATTGCGATATTTTGGAACTTCTTTTACACTCAACAATCGCAAATGCAAAGATGCAGGTTATATGCATCATAGGAATATATGTATATGCCAAAGAAGTTGTATTGATGATGAAGTTCTATGCACAACAGTGACGTTTTTGAATTCCACTGTGAACTGTTTGAAAATACCTGTTGGGGCGGTCAATCCCCTGGATTATTTGGTGGATTCCATATAAGACCAAGGGGTGGGTGGGTAACAAAGTCTGAAGGTGAAATTTCCGAGCTCCCTGTGTGGCTTCGTAGCTCGACCTGTAAAACGCTTGTCGCGTTTGGGTATACTGTTTCTGTCGGTGGTTAAAAATGGTTCTCATCTAGAATGCCAAAATATTATGTAATCAGGACATCTTGATAGGTTGTTGGGGCCACTTTTGTCCACATAATGCCGGCTAATAAGTTCAGATAAGCATCGCTTCGCAAAAAGCCAGCACCTTCAGATTTCGTTTATGCAACAGTAGCCTGAATGACTTTACTGGGTCAACTTTGTGACCTGTTGTCATGACGTGTTTAGCAATTGATGAGGTTGGATTTTAATCAGCCGGTCCACCAAGTTGAGGCTGGTACGTTACAGCCATTTCGTGATGTATCCGCGCCCTCACCGTGGTATTCATCGGTCCGTTTGGTCTTTGTAAACGTCACTTCAACTGTAAGTGAACTGGTACATAACGTGGGAGACAGTAAAGTTTGGACGAACTGCGTTCACGATTGTGTAGGACTTGTCCTTTAATGGTTTTAACTAAACGTAACTGCGCAGTCACATACGTTCGAGCTAGAGGAGGCATCAGTTTGTGCAAGTTGTCTGTGACTAGATAGTAAAACCAGAAATGTATCTTTCCTATGAACCATCAGTATGAGTTCAATACACCTACCTGTCTTGTCATGTGCCACACTGAATTTCTCGAGGTATCCGTTTACTAGCAAAGTTCTTCTTTGCATCTCTTTTTCTGTATGTAGTTTATCATGAAAACAAACGCGCCTGGTTTCGTGAAACAGGGTTTTCATCGGATCACGTTCGTATGCAGTGAGAGAAAAGCTGTAAAACCAAATATATTGACCACCCCAAGTTGATGTGCAATGAACTGAATACCGTAACTTGTCATCTGCACGTCCGCAGTAACAA
Source organism: Paragonimus heterotremus (assembly GCA_013368495.1). Taxonomy (NCBI): domain Eukaryota; kingdom Metazoa; phylum Platyhelminthes; class Trematoda; order Plagiorchiida; family Troglotrematidae; genus Paragonimus; species Paragonimus heterotremus. Next base: position 23,786 of record LUCH01005499.1, on the reverse strand, counting down.
ACACATTCAAAACACTCGACTGTTGTTTGATTCAGCTTCGTGAGATAAAGGTAAGCTGGGAGTGAATATTATTAACGAGGTTGAAAAACAAATCGAAACGAACAGCACCAGTGAACATCAAAATTTAATCTATGCATCGTTTTTAAACTAACCAGTTGGCTCAGTAAACCGAGACTTTCTGCTCAATAATTCTTAGTAAGCTGTCTACTGATGCTGGGTCCAACGGACTAGCCATAGCAACTCCGTCCATCTGCTTGTATCTATATCTTTCAAGACTGGAACGAATGTGATATCTGCATCAACTTTTATACGAATGAAGTCAAACAGTTTGTGCGTCGTGTTTGACATGTTATTAGTAAATCGATTGAGAATAACACAACGTAATACTCTGCGCTTCAATAACCTCGGGTGACCTTCCTCAGGAGTGTTGGAGTCGAAATCACATTAACAAAGGAACAGAGGTCACGTGGGATTTGCCGTGGTTAGGTCAATCTACGCTGCATCTGAATTGACTGGTCGAAATATTTGCCTACTAAATGGTCGTGAGACTGATCTAGATAAGGTGCATCCGTGTCTGATGTCGTTTATATATCCACGCCACAGTGCAGACAGAGATTTGCTACTGGATAGGTTGGCGGCATCCGAGACGGATTAGCCTGTCACAGTGACCGAAGCCAAAGGACACCTGCGCTTTAAACCATCACCCCAAGTGGCTTGCGCTGCACCACTTGCGGTTCCACTCACACACCACGTATCCGGTGTAAACCCGAAGGAATAAGACCAGTAGGTGTGTGAATGAGGCCTTTGTGCCCAGCTGGCCAATGCTGGTTAGCCAACTGAATGATTAGCACGGAAAGGAAATCTTTATCTCTCGGAAAACAAACAGTGAGAGAGACTGTAATGGCAAGATCTATACCAGGGAGAAAGATGTATGAAATGTAATACAAGAAGTATTTCGGTATACGAGTGCATGCTAGTGCATTCCAGAGAGGATAAGGTTGAGAAACAAAACTCAAAGTTGAACTACGAAAAGATCAAGCGAACGATTCATCATTCAATACGCCAACAAAGCCTAAGAAAAGAATAGGTAGAAGATCACAGACACCCAAGTTTCTGTGATTATCTGACAGTGGATGTAGTGCGATAGCCGAGTCCTTCTGTAGCTTCTGAGGTTGATTTGCGTCTTTCAGAGGACACCTCCTGTCTCTCTTGTGTTCGGCAACACGTACTTTCAGACGTTTGCATGTCTGTCCTACCTAACTGGAATTGCAATCACCACATTGGATTTCGTAATCATAATCTGTCTGGTCGCCCATAGAAACTGGATTAATAGGATACATCACTAGTCGTTCTAAGATATTATCCAACCGAACTACGGTCCGTATAGTGTACTCCGAAAGTATAGAGTGAAAATTTTTCAGATGTTTCTTCACAATACGGTATTCGCACCAATGAACTCTCCAAAACAACAGATATTTCTCACACCAAGGAGGAAACCAACGAGACCAGAAGTTTCAAGTTTACCGCGTAAATACCGTATTGTGAAGAAACATCTGAAATTGTTTTATGCTTTCGGAATACACTATACGGACAGGATCTTCGAAGTATACAAGTAGAACACCTGTAACACACTTATGATAAGCGAAAAAATTGTAAAAATCGAAATTTCTCACAATAGAAAGGAAAGCATCACCCAGAGAATCCATTACCTGAGTGCTCACCGAAATGTGTTCTACGGTTTCTGCTAATTCACAGGAATCTTTCAGGTATTGCAAGGGTAACAGTTGGTGGATGACATCCAAAATGTCCACCGGCTAGCGAGCAACTTTATCGTGTACAGAATGGTTCATGCATAAGTTCGGGCTTAGAAATGTACCATCTTTGTGTATTTATAGAGACTTGAAACACTGAGTTCTTTTTAACCACTTGATCAGAGCAGAAAGAAGACATGTTGCGATATGTTAACATTTCCTTTACTCTCATCAGTCACAAATGTAAAACATGCCCATTGTATATATCATAAAAATTAGGAAAGACAGGGACTAGACACGCCTACAAGCATACCCATTATTACGTATTCACGACCATAGCAACCCGATAGGTTGTCTCAACCACTTTTGTGCACACAACGTCGGCTGGTAAGTTCGGATGAGCATCGATTCGTAGAAAGTGGATAACCTCGGGTTTCGATTGCGTAACAATATCATGAATGAGTTTAATGGGTCAACTAGGTGATCTGTTGTTATGAGGTGTTTAGCCATCAATGACGTTGAATTTTGAGTCGTCAGTGCAACAAGTTGAGGCTAGTGCGTCATCTTTTGTTTCAAACACTTCGGGATGTGTTCGGCGACTCGCTGGAGAACTCCTCATTTAGGATGATCCCGTGACATTTGTTTTTAACTGCCTACACTCAGCATATCTAAATATGTCCATATAACAACAATATCTAAAACTGTCTTACGACTTGCTTTTCTAGCAATATATTATTCTCACGTTTGTGGTCCACTTTGGGTTTTCAGTGGTTCACGGAAATGGTTTTCATTTTTGTCGATGATCACGACGACAACACCGGAGTGTCTATCCGATTTAAGGAATATTAAGTGTTGCATTTCTCTTAATTCTTTCATGACCCGGCAGTGATTTTTCTTTAGACAGCACTCCTGACGAGTGGGTACTGACAAAACTGGTTAGAAATATTCACCAATTTTGCACAGAACCAGCTAGTCTCATCAGTTCTTTCAGCTGATCATTCCCAGTGAACATGCTTATTCAATTTATCAATATGCTTAGGCATTTTTGGGACTTCACTCCAAGTGAGTAGACCCCCAGCTAAATCTGGATGATTTGAGCGTACGGAAAGTTGTCCACGTGTTTGGAACCGTCACCAGGACACACATCAGCTGACCGTCAGAGGAAGCACTGTGGAGAGCGAGGAGCTCTGGCATTGGTACTACCACCAGTGTCTTTCGAGAACATCTTATATTTCATTCGGCGAGCCGGTGAAAATCAGTTTTGAACTCCAGCAACCCGGTGTTAATTAAACAAGATATTAGCATGTCGTAACATATGTCTTCTTACTGCTTCGACGAAGTTTATATTAGTATGTATCCTAACGTGAAGGCTGCGGTTCAATGTTAATGATGGTGCATCTTGTTCCATTCACCTGAGTATGTCCCGACTTTCATCGATTTTGCATCAACCTCCATATAAGCTGTTTGAAATAGTAGTTATTTTCTGTATGGTACTGTCTACACTCGTTAAATTTGAGACCAACCTACTATGTTAATTTTTCATGAATGTTCGCTTGAGCTAGCTGAATTAGGGCTAAATGTTTTCACTGGATGATCGTATTTGTGAGTTTTGTCTTCTCTCACTTTCTACACAGAGAAAGGACGTTTGAAAATCATTCCATTTTCTATCAAAACGTCCATATATGATCCACAATATGACCTAGTTTTCGTACTCAACTGCGTAATATGCAAAACAAAACATACTACTTAATGCTGCACAAGTAGTTCGTTATAAAACCGCAATGTGTAACTGAGCACAAAAGTGCAACTAGATAAATAGGTTGCAGCAACTTCCTCCACAGACAGTAAAGAATGGTCTTTCTATAGCTTACCTCAGTAAGAGCACGAAGTTCAGGTTCTACAGCTGCACACATAACCTCCACGTGTTCGATGAATCTTCTTAGAACAGACTCCAATTTGTGTAGAATTTTGTCAATCAAAAGCGTGGACAATGGTTCGCATATAATCCCAAGAACTGGTATGAATGATGAACGCTGAGGAGACTGCAGAACGTGTGTGAATGAAAGTTTGTCCAGTCGATCCAGACAATCACCTGATGTGTTCAGAAGGTTCTGTGTGAATAAAACGAGCTTTTGCTGTTATTTACGGTCTGATTTGCACCAAAGTGTTGTGATTTATTCTTGTGACCATAGAATGAACGGTAAACAAGCTATGAGGTGTACTCATGCGAATACACGCCAAGAAAAGTACACAAGCTTGGGGTCACTTGCGGACTTTTTATTTACCCTCATCATGATAGTTGTGAACTAAAAATAACCGTCCTTGGATGCTCAATTTCCGTACACACACGACACAGCCCCTTTACAATGACATTCGTGAAATCGAAAGTCGGCTAGGACGAACGGATTGCGTGGTCCGAAAGGATTCCTGAGTTGTTTGTAACCAACTTCAGATTAATGAAAGTCTTATTGTAGAAAACAAACTAACCTTCCCTACACATATTTATGTTCTCAATGACATCAGAAAAAAGGTACGCCATAACCCGTTATCTCATGTCATCGTCGTCTGCCCGTTCTGTTTGGTTCGGTGTAACCGATCGAAAACGATCGGTGTTCACAAACTGCTACAGACAATTAATCCCACTAAAGATGGAATGGTGTGGATTACAATCGTTTTCAGAACAGTCGCTAGACATTCATCGGCTTGCCACATCTCATGAAGTCAGAGGTTCTGTAATTATTATAGTGATGTGCCGAGAATTAGAAAGACCGATGGGAAATATATCTGAACAGCGAATGAAAATCAGTTGGTAACAAGACTTGAATTATTCACCGGAGCGGTTGACGACACGGACTTTAACAAGGCACACAAGTAACATAAAGACGGCTGTGAAGTTCAGTCCGATAGCATAAGGCCACACACGATTCCATCTCATTTCAGTTCACGGGTTGGATTATCTAAATTACGTTTTGTAGGTCTGTTATGGCCGTTATAACTAATTCGCTTCTGATCTCATCACCCTATCAAGGAAAACGGCCTTCTACCTTTTAATGGTTATCATATCACTCTCGATGTCCGAAAATGTAGGACGTGCAACACGAAGTCCCAACAGAGGCTCGTCAGGCTGACAGTGGACACCAGAGTAAATTTATATCCTGATATAAGAAGAACAAACCGATAACCAGTTGGCTGTATCACGTAACACGTTTCCAAGTGGCTGAAAATATAATTAAGTATTATAAGCGCCTTTTTGGAGAGTGACGAACAAAGAACCGTATTCACACAACACACAGAGGTATGGCTTATGATGTATCTCCCAGTTTACTGGTTACTGAACGTTACATTCCCTTTGTGTGTTAGAAATGATAGCTTGGTTGTCGTTGTTGCTATTCTTGTAATCTTCGATTACCTGTCTTGCATTTTCAATTGTATCCGACTGTGTAACCATTTTATTCATTACTACCATTCCGTGCATTTTTTTTTCCAGATGCCCGATATTGGTTGTAAGTTTACGTATTATCCGAAGATAAGAAATGTTATTGCGAATAACATAAGATGATCTGCCTCTCTTTTTTTCACTGTTCCATTCATTTTCAAGTCAGTCCGTGTAGATTAGTTACATAAGCTGAACAGCCTTTAACCGGACTAATAAGATCTCACCAAATCATGAAATTCACGTTACTCAATCCCTCTTGGACAATAATCATAAAATAAGCAGATCGGTAATACTACAACCACTTATTGGAATAGTATTTTGGCAATAGTCTACAGTTAGTGTATACAAGTCAGGACTAAGCTAGTTGTAAATTTATGATTAAATGGTCTAAGGGTTCAACTATTGTGGACCACAAGAGTTCAATTTTAGTTAGAGCGAATATGACCTTATGAGGTCAGTGTACGGTAAATACTCTATGATTTGCTGCCAGGCATAGTAACTTTAGAGTGCGTGGGATATGTACTGCATCTTACAACTGTCAACATCGATGGCTCCAAAACGCACCACCTAGAGCGGCGCATTCTCTAACAAAATTAGCCACATAAGTAGAAGACGAATAAATACCGGATTTTTGAACATTGTATCGTGTCGAATTCCTACGTCAGTGGGTAGCTTAAGTCTTGCAATAAACGGCTAACGATAACCGTTTAGTTAAGGGTGATGGTGTAAGCCAACTTATTCACCGTCGTCTGGTCAGGCCTATGAAAAGAAGATACAATGAAATTGTCCCAGTGATTCTGTTCAGAACATTCCGGATTCAAACGCCCTGTGTGAAACAACCGGTACACGAGTCAATCAAATCCAACGTTATCTATGAATATCGATGTAGATGCGGAGCATCCTACGTAGGCAGAACCGAACGACAGTTGAGAACCGGGGTCATAGAGCACATCCCGAAGTGAGTCAAGAAACGGGTCACGTAAATACATGATGTCACAGCGGGGAATAGAAACAAAGAGCCTGCATCATCCAGTGCGCGTCATATTCTAATGACACAACACCAATGCGATTTCACAACGGCATTTCGCGTTATCTACATAATGTCACACAGGTGATCACTGCGCTATGCTGAAACTGTTGTAATCCGAAAGTTCGAACCCGTGTTGTGTTCAGAAACAACTCTTTGTAGAGTTGTCACTACTTTGGTAGTGACAGTGATTGTGCAATCTCACAGTTGGCTTTCTCTGGTACCTTGTTCGTTTTTTCATACTGGTATATAAATGGTCTGTAGTATGCACACGTACAGATGCAGCGAAATTTGTCCGGACATAAATCGTGCAATAGCAACCCCCTCTGTCTTCTTTATTCAAATTCTTGACGAGAAAAGAGTGTTCCAAATTTCAGATAAATCAAACTGACATTCCGAACGACCGTTTACTTCTACCACGCCGTTTCAGCAATAAGTGTGAAGTTGACTGATTCTTTGATCCCATAAACCTTGAAAGTCAGCATGTAGCAATAACCGATAACACTAGAGAACACGTAGTACAGTATGATCTGATAAAGTGTGTCTCAGAATAAGGTTTGAGACAGTTTCTTCTGAAAAGTACTCACTGGGGCGAACCCTACTGACTAATCCATGACCTTGCAATAGAAGTTCACACCACACTGTAACTCTTTCCGGATTCAACTTTTCTTGTTCTGTGGTTAACTTGTTTCTTTCTAGAAAACACAGACACACCTTTCACAAACTGACAGGTTTCAACAGGTCGTTCATCAACACCAACACAGTTAAGCAACAACGAGACAAGTGCTTACACTTGAAGTTTACGTCAGAACAACACAAGCCTATTGGGTTTTCTACATCATGTATTCAATAAGCGGCTGTGTTCTTAGTGATGAATGTCTGAGAATTTGAACAGAAAATAGTTAGAGTCAAATTTTTGTCACGTACTTCAAAATGACTGGACATTGTTACCGAGACTTCACACAGAAAGTTGACGTTGTCCAGACCATCCAGTGTTTTTGTGATGTCATGAAACCACGTGACTTCCGCCCGAAAGTCGATCAGCTGTCCCATCAATTCTTGTTCCCAAGGTTCCAAAAGTAAGCGCATCACCTGCTCACTGCTCATTCTGTGAAGATTCGTGAATATATACTTTAGAAATCGATATTTTCCATAACGCTACGTAATTTTATTGCAACGCAGATACTGAAAATTACCTGGTGAACACATCGTACTGTTCACCACGACATTCGAATGAAATTCATTTATGGATTATTATATTACTGATGAGTAGTCGGGGATTTGGTTAATTTCAAATTGAACATCACTCACAATTGATCGCAGCTGTCGCATTCCCATAAACTTTCCAGTCGGCCCCTTTCGAAAAGAAGCACTAGACTCGAGTTTCGCTCTCATTAGAGCTGGTCAATAGTGCATATCATCACCACTGCCGGGACTTGAACCACGGACACGCTGTTCATGAAGCAACCGTGTTTACCACTGCGCCATTGACCTCATGTTAGGCACGACCGGATTATCATATTTGAACACTCAACCACTTTCGCTTGTGAGCTCGGAGATTTCGACCTGTCTAGAAAGTCCTAATCGCGGGGTTACCGATTGGAGTTAACAGACAGTAACTGTGTCCCCATTTCGAGACGATCGGGCAACCTGATCATTACTCACAAGCGAAAGTGGTTGAGCGTTCACATGCAATCATAATTCGGTCGTGCTTGCTCAGGTGAGGTGAATGGTGCAGTGGTAAACACGAACAGCGTATCCGTGGTTCAAGTCCTGGCTGCAGTGGCCATCATATGCACTAGTGACGAGCTGCTCTGATCAGAGCGAAACTCGAGTCTAGTGGTTCTCCTGTTCGAATGGGGCCGACTGGAAAGTCTATGGGAATGCGACAGCTGCGATCAATTGTGAGTGATGTTCAATTTGAGATATTATATTACTGGTAGTAAAATAAGTAGCCAAAAATTCAGATGACAAACAGCTGGACTTCATCCACACTTTCCATAACCTTTGCGTTCGATTTGGTTTAATAGAAATGTTACCATATCTTTATTTGAGGTGATCCGGTAATCTGAGAATTGCTCACCAGCGATTATAGCATAAAATTCAGATTTCACAATCCCATCGTGCTTTATATGAAACCAGTGGCACAGTAGTCCAGAGGGTTGCTCCAAGAGAAAGTGACCGAAGTTCACATCCTGGTCGTGACAAGTGTATGGACTATGGATGAGCCGGAGTGCGAGTAAAACCTGAGTCTAGTGCATCTGTTTGAAAACGGTTGTCCGGAGAGTATACCTGAATATGAAAGCTGCGACCAGGTATGGCTGACATTTTAGTCATATTTCATCCGAGACGCACGGTCATTTTCACAGGTATGTGCAGTCGGTGAACTTCGATCACACATTTAAGTAGCTGGACTCTGTTTCACGGGTTTCCCTGAGTCCCGGATATAAAACAGAAATAACATAAAATACATTGTTATCCTGCTACAGTTCTGGTTGATTTGCTCTTTCGGTTGTGTGGTTATTAAATCGGATGACTGAAGAGCCTGGTAAATAGCGAAGGATTGATTGTCCGTGAGTTACTTATACAATTAAGGCTGGTCAGCTAACATCATCGTTTTCAAAGCTATGGGGTTACACAATAGAATCGCAACAAATGGTGACGCTCAGTTCAGTTGTATTCGTTTGGTAGGATTTCTCTTAAGCTGAGACATATTACTTTGACTTCTAGAAATGCCCACTAGGTACTTTGTCATCCCAGGTTATACAAATTACCCGAACAAGTGCTGAAACAGTTGGAAGTTTTGTCCAGTGCATTAAATGATTAGTACACCACGTATGCACTAAAGCAGCATAAAATACGTGTTTGCGGGACATCACAGAAGAATTTACACAACACAGAATGCATTGCGATCAATGCATAAGCGTCTGGTAGGTAACGATTAGTGACACTAAAACAAAAACATCACCCAACCAAGTATGACAAATTCAAGTCAATTTCATGATCCACAGTAACTGATTCCCTCAAATGAGCGAAACAATAACAAAATGTGAATATGCTAGTCCTCGGTGCAACACTTCACATATTCCGATCACATGAAAAAACATACGGTTCATTTTAATCTTCTCTACAGTGGTCGATGACATAGCAATCACGCTTTACGGGACTAGACAGTGGATGGTTATACTACGGAGCTACACATCCGGAATATTGACCAACAAAGTAGCCCTTGTATCAGAGGAAATTATCGCAGAACCCATAGAAGATTATGGTATCTAACTGGCATGGATTTAATCAACTATAGAATACGTTTCAAATGATTACGAAATATCAGAAGGCAGATTTCATAATCTCTGACCCTGTATCCGGTTTAGATTAACTACTTAACCATGAGTGAAGTTGGATCATGTCTGATTACTTTGGTTATCTTTTTAAACATTCCTCCACATGTTCTTGATACGGGTAGGTAGTTAATCGGTTATCCTCCTTATGTGGCAGCAACAAGCTGCAGCTACGCAAATATATTTCAGACTGCCAGGACACACTATTCGGAGAAAAATTTCGCACTAGAATTGAAAAAGCTAACAATTGCATCACAGGTCAACGAATACACTTCGAAGTTTATCAGCTTCACCCACAGTTAACTTAGTAAAGTTACCTAAGAGGATGGTTTGACAGAACACAGCTAATTCTATTCTCACTGGAAGCAACAACACAAGTTTCCAGAGCCCAATCTCCCCTCACCGGACATTTGAACGGTGACCATTTGTGCACACCGGCGCAAGAAATCTAGTGAGAAAGATCTCGAATTTGCAACTCCGATACCACAACCACGCCTGATTCCTCTGGCCAAACGGGAATCAACGAACGACTTGGTCAAACGAGTCGATGGTTCCAAATGGGCTCACCTCGTAGTCACGGCGTTAAAAAAAAGGGTGATATGTTATGAAATTGCGATAACTGGCAGGCGGTAAATAGTCAGATTGTGTTGGCTAAATTCATACTCCTAACGGTCGATGAGCTACTGGTCAAGATGATTGACGCCCAGTTTTCTCAAAATCGGATCTAAAGAGAGCATTCTTCAACATGCCGTTGACGCCAGATTTCAAGTACCTTACAGCCGATGGACTTTTCCAGCCTATCAGTAAACTTACAAAGAACTATCATCAGTAATACAGTCTGGGACATTCGTCCGCTTGAAAGAGTGGCAAGCGAGTAAAAGGCAACCGGCACCGTCGAGACCAATTGGAATAGCTCGCGCCTGTGAACTAGGAACGTACGGGCTTACAGCTGACCACAAGGTTAACAACAGACAGCCCTGCACATCACTGATGCAAATAAAGGCACACAAACTACCACGTCCACGCTGTGCGATCGCCGGCATACCAACACAGCGTCGATCGGTCGGCCACCAGGCTCAGAACACTCCTTACGTTTATGACAGCATTTTGAGTTAAGGCGGAGGTGGTGTATGTGCGTCTGTGCCGCCTGTCTGCTCCACACTCGTGTTGAGACTCAAGCTGCGTTCTGATTGGTCGCGCCTTCAACGTTCAACGACTCATTCGTCCACGCACCTATGAATGGCGCTCCTCTTGTTACTGGGACAAGATAGTTTGTGCTTCCCCTGAGTCACGCGTCCTCTCTACCGTTGTCAAAGCTTAGTGTTGATAGCACCCGAATAGGAGAGCGACAGTATTAAAGGTTGCCTCTAGTGCAAACCAATCGAAAATTGTCTGTTTCCTCTTTAACAAATAGTTCCCTCCATTATCACAACATCCCTTAACGACGATTGCTGATCATTACTCACAAGCGAAAGTGGTTGAGAGTTCACATGATAATTCGGTAGTGCCTAATGTGAGGTCAGTGATGCAGTGGCTAACACAGAGTGGCCGGAGTTTCAGTCCCGGCAGTGGCAAAGCTATGCACTACTGACGAGCTCTAATGAGAGCGATACTCGAGTCTAGTGGTTCTCCTGTTCGAATGGGGCCGACTGGAAAGTCTATGGGAATGCAACAGCTGGAATCAATTGTAGGTGCTGTTTAATCTATACATCATTCTTTGTATAAAAGTATAGTACTCTTGTAGCTGCAAAGACAGGAAGAGCCGAACGAGCGAAACCTCAAGTAGAAACACTAGGTGCTTGTATTGTGTCTAATGAACGGAGCCTACTTTAATCAAAAACACAGGATTTAGATCACAGCGACAAAGTGCACGAAGTCTTCTTTACGTTTCTGTATACTCATTGGAGATACATCCTCCGGTCCACTGAGATTTTCGCAACTAGACACCAAAACCCTATGGTATGTTGCAAAAGAAGTTATCCTGAATCGACGGCTAACTTCTAATCGTGATTCCAAAGTTTTACTAAGTAGTTACATTTCGTATGGGCCTTTTCGATGGTCTGTCTAAGATCCTTATCCATGACTTCTGTTCAGTAAGTCTTTTTGCGATACTTGTAAGTGGTTTTAGATTCATATGTGATTAAGGAGTACGAAATGTTACTCCACAGAACACTGTATAACTCACAGACGTACACGTTTGCCATTACAAGGGATTAATGATAATGTCAGCTGACTTGATCCTCGGATGGTCTTAGTTATCTCAACTTCTTACGCACTTCTATCCGCGCATAGTGCACAACCATAGCACTTAATCCCAGTTCTGTTTCCATAATGGTTAGCAGATTGCGTGGATCACTCATTACAATAAGACGACGCAGTTGCATCAAACTACTTGAATCCGGTGCTGTCTACAAGACGTCCATCGAGTTTTTCTCTGCTGCTTCTTCAGTTCAGATTCCATAATGCTTTTAGACCACCAGATAGACTTGACATATTCATCGTAGTGGTTCAGCCATAGTTACCAAGGTAAAAGGTGCGCAATCGAGGAACTAGAAAACCATCTGGCTTTGACTAGTGATCAGTCGATTCGACCAATACAACTTTCTGTATCGAAAATACAACTGATTGGTCCTGACGCCCAGAAACGAATCAATAAGTACTCTGACAGCCGACTCTAAGAAGAAAAAGTTGGGCAAAATGATGTTCAGCCTGTAGTGAGATCACCTTCGACGTCCCCAAAATCCTAAACTCCCTGAGACGTAAGAGTTGCCTTACCAGTACCATCTTGCCTGTTCATATTACCTTGTGAATGTAAATTTACTACAAACCACTAACATCAGAGTTAATGTGTTGGCGTAGTGGTAGCAGTTTTACTCGTGGCTGTATAATGAATCCGCGCCATCTCTACTACTGTAGGCTACATTCACAAGGATAACAATGTTCTAGCTATTATCGTTGAGAACGTCGCTCAACCAGTCTGACGCTTGTTTGAATTCTGAAAGTAGACTGGAGTTTCCGTCCAAGTTCGTCCTCTGATGGCTGTCGTACGGTTGTGCTTAAGTTTCCTTCACGTTTACCTCAACAGCGTCTTTAATTGTTGCGTTGAAATCTGCCTGTAAACGGTGAGTAAATCAATAAATAAAATGTGTTTGCAGATCCACCGTCTTCTCACTATGACTTCCGATCCTCGTTAATATAAGGTCGGGGAAACCTTGGGTATACGGACCTAGAAACCAGCATAACGACAAGCGACTTCAAACGGCTTGCCTACAAATTTCGTGAGCATTTTTATCAAGTCGTTCAAGACACACATTTTCATATTTTGCTTTATTTTTATCTGCAGTCTGTACCACTTTTCCTCGTACAGGATGAACACCACTTGTTTGAATTGATTCTGCTTAGCAATACACTATTCGTGCGCGCGTCTCGTCTGTAGCGTTTTGTACAGCATATTTTGTACAGCATAATTTTCATTGTTCCTCACATTTTTCACCTTCTTCAAATTCACATGTACACTCGTTTAAATCAAGTGAGTTGATTCAATTAACAACAAAAACTATACTTCCAAGGTCGCGAGCCCTGTGTTCTCTCTCTCTGCGTTCTGTGTCACGTGCGTACAGATTTTTGGGAGAATTAACAGCTAACGGAATCCGCATTTATTACAGCGTATTTCCAAACTCATCAGTCATCGAAATTATCTCCGTTGTGTCCTCCAAAGTAACTTGGGAACTATACGACAGATTGCATCAATTGGATACTCCATTCCGTGTGGTGGAACTCTAAACGACGCATCTTCACGAACTACTGTGAGTCAGTTATTATTATTATTATTATTATTTTTAATCACCGTTTGATTTCGTATTCACACTTGAATTGTACATAGCGATTAGGTTCACCACACGTCTCCTTGCTGCTCCTGTTCCACATAGATCGGGATTGCCTATGGTGCGCTATTCAACGGCTGCGTTTTCAACGGACTATTGCCGTTTATAACTTTGTATTGAGTTAATCCCCTACAAACCTCATGCGTTCCAGGTAACGAAGTTAGTGACGGGTAAGAAAATTGTGGTGATTGTTATTAAACCTATTTCTCATTATTGTTGTTCTATTACATGGTTGAAAATAAGCTGTACAACTGAGCTCGAGAGATAACTTACCTGCTTTGCTTAGTTCGGGTATTATTACTACTGTGTCGAAGCTAGCTCTGGGCTTGAGCTAAGTTAACTACTTCATTTTTTTATTTCCGGAGTCATCACAAAAGTCGAGGCTCATTGAACGACATAGATCGGCGTTGTGTATTCATCAGTGGTGGCCTCCCAATGGGTGAGAGTAGGATAGACTTCGAAAGTGTACGTTCCTTTAGATCCATCACTATTTCATCCACTTAATCCAGTAATGATAATGAGATTTTCCTTTGTATTGTTTATTACTACGACGACCACCGTGCCCTTGTGGCGCAATCGGTTAGCGCGTTCGGCTGTTAACCGAAAGGTTGGTGGTTCGAGCCCACCCAGGGGCGGCGGCTTTTCTCGACTGAAGAATCAAGATTCTGGCTACGGTTTGCTTCTGCAGTGATTCTTGCTCCTACTAGCTGGGCCTCACTTCGTTTACATTAGTTTTCGCCTGTAATGTCACAAAATTTTTCATATATTTTTTTAGCTCTGTCATACCACGGTAATCGCGGCAGCTCCGATCGCGCTACATCAGGCCAAGGTAAGTTTGCAACACCGTTACACCCCCGACACTGTCAAGTTAGTTTATTGTGCTGGTAATCCCGACCCTGGCACCACGAACACCATGTAAGCCAGCGGTTAGCAGCTGTAAAAATGGCTGGTCGTTGATTGGTTGATTTTGAACACCTACGCACGCCTGATATTGGGCGTCGAAATGTTGTCCAGTGAGAATGTCCCACACGCAGGCTGCGTGAGTCCAGATGACGGCCACAAGAAAACGGATCAATAACCACTGGGATGTCTGCACTTCACTCGTTCCATGGTCCAGTAGTTGGTTCGCGCAGCTAGTTGCGAAACTGCAGGTGTGTGTGCGACTTCGGTCGGCCGATGCGTACGCCGGATCGAATTCCGGTTGACTTCATTTGCGCCTAATCTTCGTGGCGGAGGAGAGCAATGCAACGGTTGACGTTGTGGTGGACAGCCTGAAAGACGACTTTGGTGTATGAAATTTCCAGGGTTGCCATCACAGCATTGTTGAAAATACTTCGTCCACCTGCTCCTTCATTGCGCTGTGATGCGTGTGGGTTGCTGAAGCTCCATTTTCCTGCCTATCGAGAGATGTGCTCGGTGGAAATTACGTGTACATGGGTATTCAAAGTGCTTTCAGCCGTTTTGCCCAAAAGTGGGGACTTGATTGAGGCTGATGAAATCGGGCTACAGCTGCACATTAATGTTGTTAGGATGTTTAACTCATCAGGCGTGTACTATGCAGCTTGAATCGTCCGATGAAGACAACTCCTTTCATGGTTGGGGTGTGCGCCGGACAAAGTAAACTACGTAACGTTAATGATTATTTCAGTGGTACCCGAATTGTCTGATTGGCAACAGATGGTGTTTCTGTTGTTGGCTGTCTCAAAAAAATGGTGATGGACCGTATTGTTTGTGATCCCCCTACCAGATCGGTCATGAAGCGTAAATCTACGTTGTGATCGGTGTGCTCAAAGAGGTGTGTATTTGGGGACATAATGACATAATCCGTAACTGATTGCCCATTACGAAATGATTATTCATTTCGATGTTGCCTTCATCGAACACTTTCACCGTTCGAACTTCTGTCGACAGACATGACATACAGCTTTCAGTATAATTACATGCATTCCGTTTGTCTGAGTGTACTACGACGGTTGTTCTGTGTGGTTTGAATCTCCTCCTCATTGATCTACAGAGCGTTGACCACGCTGATTCCAAATACATCGCCAACTGTAAAAAATGACTCTCAGATTATGGGGGGATTGGTCAGAATTCCGGACGTGAAAGATCTGTTGTTGTATATCGTTCCATGTGTTTTGTGACATGCTTTACAACATGAGGCTTATTCTAACGTATTGGATTTGTTTATTGGAATACACGTCGCGACGCACCCGTTGTTGCACCGTGAATAATGCGAATACGCTAATTCGTGTTTACGAAGATTTGTATGTAGTTTCTTTCACATATACCGAACGGAAGAGATGACTTATAACATTCACTCTCTGGGTCATCTCTGACAGCGTTGTACGCTACGGTTTTCTGGACAGTTTTACCGAATTACCGTTTTTTCTACATCAAACGAATGTTGCATTCATCTTTGAATCGTTTTTCGTAGCTTGATGTTTGGCAGAGGAGCAGAACATGGTAACGTTCACAATGTTTGCATAAAGTGAACGCTGTTAAACATGCAGCCACAGATGTTGGATCTGTTGAAGTTCGTCTGGTACGGTTGTCGTCTTTCGTATGGTGTGATGCGGAGCGATGAATCCGTTGAGGCATGTATGTTTTGTTTGTAGAAAGCCGGTCCTTAATTTGCCCTTATTTGTCTTTGCTGTGTGCAGTAAACAATTATGATAAATTTGTACCATAAACTCATATAAAGTTTTTGCTTTCTTCCTTTTATGACTACCATTACTCATCTGTTAACACTTCCTTCTTGGTATTATTTAACACGTTCTCATCTTAATCTGCGCCGATTGTTTTAATGAGCTCAATTCCTGTCGACTGGTGGCTGTTTGTGGACGCGTGTTTAGTTACCCCATTTTGAATGCCTTTGCTGGATAATTTGTCTACCCGGTTGATTCACATTCAAGGTGAGAAAGTGTCTTTGTTGTACTTTTATTAAACAATGCCGTATAAATTCCAATCCTTTTGATAGTCTTTCCTGATGTTTTTTGGACTTGAAAGATAGTCCCGTTAACCCGACCGTCTGAATATGCGTCATTGGAATACAGAAGAGACCCAATTGCGAAAAATATGGACTTCGGATGGATTCGAACCAGCGACAGAAACAACATACGAAAGCGTGGCAAATGCTCCACCAGCTGAAGTATGAAGACAAGCCGGAAGCTCAGAAATTTCACATTTCGATCTAGTCACTCACCCAGCCAAATGTGTCATATAGAATTCATCAAACGATCCAGCCGATTGATTGCCGAAACGGGATTTCTCGATCAGTCCACACTGGAATCCACCAACGCTATCGATGAGCACTGACATTAAGTAACTGATTAATAAATGATAAGTAAACGTGGAATTTCTGAGCTTCCGGCGTGGCTTCATAGCTCAGCTGATAGAGCATTTGCCACGTTTGGGCATGTTGTTTCTGTCGCTGGTTCGAATCCAGCCAAATTACAGATTCTTCGCAATTGGATCTCTTCTAAATTATAAAATCTGTCAAACTACTTATCAGTTATCGGAAATGTCGAATACGCGTTACTGAGTGAATTACCCTAAATCGCCAGGAGCAATTTAACAAGGGATTTCTCACTAGCATTCCATGAAAGTGTTCTAACATGGTAGTAAAACGTAAACGTTTTTTAACGTAATGATGGATTTTTGATTCACGATATACCCTCCTCCAAGTTGTATACTCATTCCGTCAACAATTTATGCGGTCTAAAACATGTCAAAGATCTGCGTAACATTGTGTGCAAATGCGCCTATATCCACTATAAATCATATGCCAATTTAATCCCTCCACTGCAAAATTTTGCTGAATAATTTTTTTTTATATTAATTAATGATATTACTGAGGCACGTTTGCATCGTTTCTTCCATCGACATCTCACTTGTGCACAGGGTCATTGATAACGTATTTCAACATCCATGGATTATTACTAAGGTTATTGCTTTGTTTACCCGAACAGTGACGACGACAAGGAAATGACTCGATGGAACAACAACTGTGGAAACGTCCACGATACCCAAACTGAAAGGTTGTGAGTAGTACAGAAATGCTGCGTTGCACAAACCAGAAATAGCTGAAGACGAGAGCGTACCGGTACCTCTCTTATTTTTCAGAAGTTCTTTCATTATGTTATACACAAACCACCTTTGCGTTGTAGTTGACTTCGACCAGGCACGGAAATGTATTTTCTTTTCACAGACGAAACGGTAAACATGGGGTTACCCGTTAAAGAGGCCAATGTAAGTACACAGTCAACGTATTTATTTTCAGCCCTAATCGACCAACCAGGTTTACTGATGAAGATTACTAGGAACCGAAACGTAAACGGGAGGAAATGGAAGCCGCAGCCGAGTACAAATGACTAACGTACAATGAACACTGTGGTACATGGTAACAACGTGAGGATCAATGCATCAGTCTGCACACAGTCGGCATGACCTGAAAGTACGTTCCTCACACTTACAACACTTCTGATTTGCCAGTATCTGTCACTTCAGTTACACACTTGTAACATATAGAACGACTATCGCATACTGCATTCCACAATACGATGGTTTGATAATTCGTGAGAACACTCACCTTCTCTTTCAGGCCTAGGCTTTTTGTCACACAAGTACACCAAATCTGGACGCACTTGTTAGGGCGATGTTCGGGCGTCTAATGATGTGTTCCGTTTCACGTAACACAGTGGTCTCCGGAACAAAGTACACCTTAGCGTTTAAGAAAACTCGACTGAATGCTTTCATCATCGATAAGTCACTCGATTGCTTTAAAGTGTGAATTCACATTAGATGAAATTCATGGGCGTTTGGAGTGCATAAGCATTTTGCATTTCTTCATCACTCAAAAACCGGTTGCATTGCTTCAAGAATAAGCGATAAAAGATTTCCAGTTCCAACGAACTTGCTGTTCAAAAGTGGCAAGCGCCAAAATGTGGAACATATGCAGGACAGCCCTACCACTGTAGATCTTGAAGCAATGAGCGAAGGGAACGTGTGTGAACTACCAAACCTGAGAATCAATACTCCACGTACATTTCAATGATGCACTTCACTGTAGTAAACATGTTTCACAACATGTATTATTCACACTTCCATGAGTTCGTTCAAGTATACGTTACAGGCCCCACCGTGTAGAGAGTTGGCTGCACGAAGAGAACAAATTGCGTTCAGCTGACGTCGGGACATACTGATCAAAGGTGAAGAGGGTGGAGTTCGAAATTAACGTGAGAAGTAATAAAAAAAGGGAGGTATGAAGGGTGGGGATGTAGAGAATAAGGGGGCAATCGCCAGTTAAACTGCAGGTGACGGCATGTTTTCTGGAAACCCTATACGTCACTATCTTCCTGTCCTCCCATTAGCTACAAAAATCGTCAGTGATTCAGGAATTCAACAGAACATCACACACATTATACGTCGCCACAAACAAATTGGACGGAGAGTGAAAAAGACGTAATTAAGGGGGACAACTGGATGTGCTACCTGTGAACACCTGCGGGTCCAATGTTTTGATTGTTATAACTTACTCGGGCTAGGTAACTTTTGGGTTGCATCCGTTCGTTTTGTTATCACTGAGGTCTTAATGAAGTATGCCTGCATTCAGTTAAGCTAATCACTAATTTGCACTACACCACTACATCTTGATAAACTGATGGTCCCCTTCCATAGACAGTCTGTAATGATGTATTGGATAAGTTTGTCCTCTGTAATTGCACCAAGCGGTCGTGTCTGAGGGATTGACCCCCACCTGAATTACCGTCAAACTGTATTTCGCATTAGTCTTGGTCATCCTTGGTTATTTCTCTGAATACTAAAGCGCTGCATTCGAGATTTCAATTTCCCTCTTACAGCAGTTAGCGAGGATATTCTCTAGTTTAGCCGCTAGTTCGTTGGGTGTGAAACTCAGCTGTTTGAAAGTCTACACAATTCGACATTCTCAACTTAATTAGATTTCATCTATTTTCACGTAATATATTTATTCAAGAGTAGAATATAAGTTGTATGTTGTAAATTGAATGAAAGTTGAATCCGTCTCAATCAGTGTGATTGCTGAATGAATAGAAGGCCGAAGGGACGTGTGAACAAGTTGGGGGATTACAGACCGGCTAACGAATAGTCTTTCCCGGACCGTTAGAATTAACCCTCAGACCAGACAAAAACAATGGGACGTACGTAAATTGGTCAAACAGCCCTCCAACGAACAGTATGCCGATGAGACCCCGCGGTCTATCGCAGGCCATAATACATGGCTTGATGGAATAGAGGACAAACACCGGACGTAGTCATCACATGTCAGTCTGTGGTGGGGCCGCGTGTTGCGCAGGGGGCCGAAAGCCCGAAAACAAAATGGCCGGAGAATCTTACACACTGATAAGCAATGATCTGGTTCTAGCGCCGCCACGCCATTTACGTGGACTGACGACTTGATCAGCTGACTGTGCCAGTTGGGAGCCATGTCTAAAACGCATTAGTCGCGTCAAGCGGCAGCCGCGACTGCAGCAAATGTCGGATCCGTGAGCCCGGCAACAAAACCCAGATTCCAGAACAAAGGGCTTACGCAACGGACACGTCCTCTAACCGAGTCGGGTAAATGAACAGGCACAACTTACATGCCAGATTAGCTGGCTAG
>LUCH01005498.1:6179-39353 GCA_013368495.1 Paragonimus heterotremus | reverse complement strand
GCGAGTGCAACAAGCGATGAACGAGCAACAACTAACTCTGAAACTTCCGAATACAAAGGGAGCGTTTATGGTAGCAGCAGATGTTAGTGGCTGTGGCATTAGGGCAGTACTCAAGCAAAGGGAAGGCGTAATTGAGTATGCCAGCAGGGTCCTGACCCCAACGGAGCAGAAGTATTCGACCATTGAAAAGGAATGTTTGGCGATCGTCTGGGCACTGGACAAGTGGAGGCCGTACCTATTGGGTCGACAGTTTCACGTGGAGACGGATCACAAACCCTTCGAGTGGTTCAGGACTGCGAGGGACCCGAGAGGCAAATTAGCCCGATGGGCATTGCGCTTACAGGAATATGATTTCACGATCAATCATGTGCCTGGTTCGAGAACTTGCGTCGCTGATTTTCCTTCTTGATCGCAGATAGACGACGAACTCCCCAGAGTGACTTTTGGAGTCAACTGCTTAGTAATGGTGCAGGACCCACAGACACTAGTGCGTCTACAACATCAGGACAAGGTCCTCTGGAAAGTGATTGACGCTCTGGCAAGAGGCGTGAGGATCCCAACAGTGCGGACGAATGGGCCAATTGAACGTAACAACCGAACGGTCAAAGAATGGTTATTAGCCAAAGGAGGCGACCGGGAGTCGACAACAGTCGACATCAGTGTCCACATATACCCTTCCGGCTAAATCGTCCGTTGACAACTCGTCATTAATCTCCTCATTTCGGATTGAACTAACTATATCCGTAACTCCCGGGTTTCTGCGTCGAAGCTATTCTTGGGTTCGAGTTATTACACTGTTGTATGCTATCTTATAATGCATATGTATATCTAAATTGCGCTATAATACACTATATATATTATAATGTAGTATACAGTACATAATTCTGTATTCGGTCACATCGGCCAACGATACCTGTCGCTTCGTAACTCCATTTTAGAAACGTGGATCATGATGTTCACCCACCATCTCTTTTCTTCCGTTTTGTTCGTGCATTGCATACTAAAATTTTTGTTTGTTCATCAACTCAACCTTGATTTTTTAGTTTGTCTTTTTTCTTCTGTCTAAAGTATTTGGTTCGGAACTCTTATAAATAACTTGTATTCCTATTCACGTGCAACCAATAGTAAACCTTACAGGCTATAACGACAGTAGAGAGAACACGTGACGCAGAAGTACATACTGAACTGTCGCATTTACAGGCGGTAGTCCTTCTTATGTGCGTGGACGAATTAGCCGTTGGTCGTCGAAGCCGCGGTCAATCAGAACGCAGCATGAGTCTCAGCACGAGTGTAGGGCACACAGGCGGTCTTGATGCGCATACAACAATAATCATTCAAGGTTTTAGCCTTTTGGGATAGATGAAGGAGCCTTTTCCTATTGGTGAACGTCTTGCTGCAATGGCTTCCGTAAAAAAAAACTGTTAAAACGTGCAACCATCCCTACCAACATAAAAAGACCCAATCCAAAACCACTCCCAGTGTGCAATGATGATAATTCGAATAGCGGTATGGAATATGATTCATCGTATCCTCACGAGTGTTTAACTGGTCAAGATACCACGTTTTCTCACGATACGAAGGCAGCTTAGTAGTTAGCAAATGATCTTCCAAAGCCAATTGTACATTTGGATTTCTCTATCGTAACCACCCCAGCTAAACATCTGTTTTCCATGAGTGAACTACTCAGTTCTTCTCACAGCCTCCTACAAAATGTAGTAAGATTCGTGGCTTAGTTCCAGCTATTGACTTCGCGTGTGACCGTAAACCAGTCCAGGGCCTGGCTAACGGTGTACCGTCCCTTGGGCCTGAAGTACTAGCAACTCTCGAAAAAATGTTTTTCGAAAAAGAAAGGCGTTTTAACTGGCAAGCCGAGGACGAATGCCTTTCTGGTGAACTTCGCTGCACTTTTTGGAGCTGCCCCTTTACCTGACGATGAGCTCGTAAACGCTGTACCTCCGATTTTGTCAACGTACACAGGCTTCGAACCATCAATCTGCCCGCAATTACTGACTAAGGAAAACAAGGGCGTTGAAAGAATCTGGCTGAATTTCCTGACTTGTCCTCAAAAGCTATTGTCAGTTACTTCAGTCTGTGCTGTACCCCTTCACTAAGCCTTTCTGGTAGTTTGCTGTCCAATGTTCGGAGTTGCGTCTTTCCACTTGCAGTCTTCCTTCAGTGTTTTTATCACAACGATATTATATAAATTGAACAATACTTGCAATTAATCGCAACCGTCTCATTCTTATAGACCGTCCAGTCGGCCTCTTTCGAACACCAGAAGCACTAGACTCGAGTTTCACTCTCATTAGGGCTCGTCACTAGTGCATATCCTTGCCACTGCCAGTGTCGGGCGGATAAGAAACTTGCACACAACACTTGTATGTCAATGACTATTGAATATCGCAGGCATCTTCAAAATTTGCATTTTCTCTTACCGCCACACTGGCACCCACTGTACACGATGTTTCTTCCGTTAACTCTTGTTGCCTGTTCAGTTGGACCTAGACTCACTGTCTACCGACCAGCAGGTTATTGACTCATGCACTCGCAACATGTCCCAAGTGACTTCCTGTCAGTGTTGTGTGCTAAGAACGTGGATGGCACAAGGATTATTTATTCAGGAAAACAACACGTGGGTTATGCGTTTCAACAAGACAATAAGCAAAAGCACTGATCTGCGAACAGTGCTGGTTCCAGCGTCGTGACCGCAAAAGACGCTTGGCCTGACAATACGTTTATTGCACAAACTTCTGTATTGGTCATGTCAAAAATCAAACTACAAACACGTACACTCATTTGCACGTCAGACATGCATTCACAAACATCGAGTGATAGTACGTTGTCCTTCGCCTTGGTGGAACTTCTGCCGTGGTGCGTACACACTATTCCGATGGTCTCTTCTTGTCCGTCGTCTTCCTGGCGTTCGGAGCTTGCCCGTTTCTTCCTGAATGTCGCCTGTGGATGATATGCTACTTAAGAGTAGTATACCACTCACAACGAAGCTGCTTGTCATACCACACCAGACGGTCACGGTTGCCACAGACGTCAACGCTCAGTTCCTTTACGTTCGCTTACATACCAAGAACCATTTCATGTGATGCTGCACTCTGATGTTTCTTCGTGTATTTTTCCTGCGGTTACTTCAGTATCAAAATCTATACTCTGACCCCACTATTGAACAGCGGTGGTGTGAGTAGTATTGTACGATCGCTTCTCCTCACTATACTAGGTTGTGTACACAAAATTGCAAGCTGCTTACATAGGCCTCAGCAAACTGATTACTTTTATCTACCCTTTTGCTGTTATCGTTATTAGTCGTTCAACATAAGCTCCAACACCTCTTTTCGGATAATCTGTATCACCTTTAATCAACAGATTTGTGATTAATTTATAAACTTGTATGCACAGCATATCGCCTGCGGTTTCCTTCCAACGATTAAATTGTTTTTACACTGATAGATTGTCCGGGAATGATAAACACCTTGTTTTCAAATCACCAAAAAATTCAACACAGCCTTTCGGATGGACACATCACGTTACTACGGTTTGCCAGGAAGGTTCTGTAGATCATGCACCACTTAAAATACGCATACATGGTCATGCGTAACATAATATTGGTGTCATAATATTATATCATATTTTGCATGCAGTAACACCGTGGTGCCTTTCCTAGTCTTTCTTCTACCATGAGGGAGTTGTTGAAAATCATATTAGTGGGACACATTAAACATGAACACATATTTAGTGAACCGGATCTGTAAAAATACCCCACAATATTCCCTACATTTCCATGTACATCCCAATACTGGCTCCCTTTACGCAATTACAACCAAAGAGTACGATAAATTCATCTACGACGCGTTGACATGAAGCACAAATGCTATGCGCGTCACAAACGAAATGACAGTGCATTTCCACACTTTTCCGGAGGTCAGCCGTACAATGGTAACAGTCTACCAACGCTCACGAGTGTATACATTTCTATTGGACGGTGCACATTAAGGTAGTCTGGCCTATTGTGTATTACTATAACGCTCGGATCGTTATAGTAACACACCGAAGATATTTCGGCGCCACCGTTAAGCAAAGTTCATGTGGATGACATCCTCACGTTTGTACAATCTCCTCAAATCATCGATAAGATAGCAAAACAGTTGAACTCCTGGCATGCTAATTTGTCAATCACCTTTGAATCGGAAAAGAATGAGTGCCTACCGTTTTCAGACATCATCATTAGTTGCAAGGATAATGTATCAGTAAAAAACGTCCAAGTATCGGGAACCAACCACGACTGGCCAGTACGCAAGCTTTACACCAATTATGAATAACCCAGCATTGCTGGTGAGTAGTAGGGGATTTGGTTTATTTCAAGTTGAACATCACCCACAATTGATTGCAGCTGGCGCATTCCCATAGACTTTCCAGTCGGCCCCTTTCGAAAAGAAGCATTAGACTCGAGTTTCGCTCTCATTAGAGCTCGTCAGTAGTGCATATCATCGCCATTGCCGGGACTTGAACCACGGACATGCTGTTCATGAGGCAACCCTGTTTACCACTGCGCCATTGACCTCACGTTAGGCACGACCGGATTATCATATGTGAACACTCAACCACTTTCGCTTGTGAGTAATGATCAGGTTGCCCGATCGCCTCGAGAGGAGACACAGTTACTGTCTGTTAACTCCAATCGATGACCCCTCGATTAGGACTTCTCTCCAGGTTGAAATCACAGAAATCATTGACTTGTTGAGCGATATTTGATTACTGGTGAGTAGTAGGGGATTTGGTTTATTTCAAGTTGAACATCACCCACAACTGATCGCAGCTGGTGCCAGCTGCGATCAATTGTGGGTGATGTTCAACTTGAAATAAATCCAGCATTGGTCAGAACACTGTTTACGCGCGCTAGATGTATTTATCCACTGGAATGTTTATCCAGCGAACTTCGCTTGCTTACAACCACGTTGCAGGATAATGAGTATCCGTTGAGATTTATCGATAGAGTGAGCTAACATGGCATACAAGCAGACAAAGTTTCCACAGCCGTGTTGAAGAAAGTCTACATGGAACTACCTCTCACAAGTAACAAGTCATCGTTTTGGACCACAAAACGTCTCGCCGCATCGATTAAGCGAGATTGCAATGGGGCTGAAATGGCAGCCATCGACCGAACCCGCAAGCTGCTGTTATGTTCATTAAAGGGAGGGTGGCCTATTGACGCCAACTCCCACTGTATTTGTCAATCTGTGTGTAACTGTGGCGAAAGTTACATCAGCAGAAATTAGATCTTCTTTGCTTGCACCTTCCACTGTTTGAGTCAACGAGATTTATTATATGGACATTAACTTCAAATAGGACATTGTCGACGTTTACAAATTTGGGCGAACGAATGATAGCATTGTGTACGGGAGACTGGGGAACTGGAGTTTTATGACGGTGACTTATCCATGAAAGATCACGTAAACGAGACATCCACGTCATGGGTGTAAGCGTTACCCAGGTTTGATTTTTCAATTCTGACGCCAAATTTGATCGATTTATCAGTCATGAGCAGCAGGCTGATTACTAAAGCAGTCGTACGTTTTTCCACGTGTCTTATTTAAAAAACCGATCCGGTTTTGCCCCAGGTGGCAAACATGCGGATACTTGACATTCTTCTCGAGCACGCGTTTCGCTTCAGTTAACGACTTAACGAAATAGACACTTGTTTACTGTGACATGACCACATAATTTACATAGTTCTGGCCAAGATGTATGAGCGACTTGTCTTGCCACCTGTGTGTAAAACATGCGTTTTGCTTAGATGAATATGCAGGAAAGGTGCCCACTCGGCCTCGAGAAGATCGTCTCGAGGTGATGGCAACTCACCAATGGATTTGATTAAACATCAGAATGCGATTTGCACACCTGGCAATTTGAGAAAGCAGTGGTTGTTTTTTGTCATGTATTCATTTCTTGTTATGAGCGGAGAAGTCTGATGTAGGAAATCGACATAACAAAAATAGCACGATTAAGTTATCTACGCTAACGCCGGAGTGGGAACATTGCCACAGGACTTGCTGTTCTTGGCGTACAAACCAGTTAGGAAAGTTTGAGATATCTGAGTATACAGCAGCGTCAACTGAGGAGGGTTGATTGTTAGTCGATTAGCATAAGTATTGCTGGAATGGGAAATTCACTGATAATCCATGGTGAAGCGCCCATTGCTGACCGGTCGTTGTCCCATCCTCGGACACACTCACCGTGTGCACATGTGGTACGCACTAACATGCACTGAATCGTCCATCTGTGTCTGACGTTAGACTGACCAGAGCTATCTTCGTCATACCGTCGTATCGTCACAATCAGACTGGACCTTGATAGTGTGTGACGGCTTGCGCATTTCGATAACCTATTGGGTTAAATTAGACGATGTGGCGACCACATCGACAGAATCACTCATGTCAGGCAGACAAGTAGACACAGTCTGCTGGTTCTTCAGATTGAGGGGGAGGGGGGTAGAAAAAAGGTTTGCATCATTTTCCGGAACAAGTGCTGTAATGAGATTGGACTGAAGCGTTTTCTTGATTGGAGAAGGTTCAGTCAGTCAGTGCGCGCGCACAAATTGGTGCAGACGGAATTATGGTCAAACTGGTGGTAAGCAATCATAGACGGGGATTAGCTACTGTTGAATGCGTATCTATTTCAAAGTCTCGAGCTACTAGATGCAAGGTCGTGAAACAAAGCAACAAACTGGCCAATCAGAACGCGGAAAAGCCTGTCGATTAATAGCAGTCGTAAAAACTGTTGTTCCTCTAGAGAGAGGAGCTGCTTTTCCAGTAAATTGAGATTGATTACTGCCGCTCAAATTCCTTTTCTGATCTTCCCTCGATTGGGTAGCACAGTACATGACAAATGCCAGTTCTGGTACACTGCCACCCACTCCGCTGTCTCGCGGTACAGGCTTTTGAGCCAAAGTTCTGGTTGAGAACCCTAATCGCTCTTGTGTCTAGGTCCAGTAGTTCTGGCAATATCTCAACCCACACATAACCGTGAATACTTACAACACTGTTAATTCTATACTGTATCGGCCTTCTCGCAGTGTAAACCGGGTCGTCCTTTTTGTTGCACACAGCAGAGTGAATAGGCGAAACCATGCTATTGATGACCCCTAACCCACTATTCTATCAAACTTGGCTCTCAGGCCCTTCCCAAACCCGCATTTCTGGTGACTACTCTAAAGGTCCCACAACAGATATAGCTACTCTTAGAAACACTGTGTCGGTAAGTTCCATCTCTTGCCATTATGCTTCAGGCTTCCTTCGTCTCTTGATTAGACCCAGAATGCAAATTAACGTAGGTAATTCCAAAGTTGGCATTCTAAAACAGGTACGTCAACAGGTCGCTCTCGCATGAACATTAGACTCGTTGCATGTCGATGTCCGCTGCATCTCGGAAACTAGAATCCAGGACAGCAGTCAACGTATGGAACTAACAGCATCCGCATTGTCAACCCGGTACTGGTTATACACTTCTGGTGACTCCACGGCCGCCGCTGTCGGTTAGACGAGTAGGTATAGTCCTTAGCACGACGGCCGCAGCCGCACTGATGGATTGGATTCCTGTTAACAGTAGATTTTGTGTCGTCCGCTTGGCAGGTTCTACTAAGGTCAGCCCTATACGCAAAATCATGAGAAATATTTTAAGTGTGTCTGCTTATGTTCCAACTGACTGTAGTGACATTCGCGTCAAGGATGCTTTTTATTTGGATCCGGCCACTTTCCTCCGGTAAACACATGGTTCTGATGTAATCATTCTGACCGGAGATACGGACGCCCAGGTAGGCCGCCTTAGTGAGACCGAGTCTCGCTTAGGTGAGAGGTTTGGGATAGCATCACACCGCTTGGATAATGGCGGGGGACTGTTACAGCAGTGCGCTGAGCATAAGCTATTTCTAACCAGCACCGGTTTTAGGCATCGTAAGCGTCATTGTTATACTTCGTACTCTCCTTTTCCAAATAATGGTTGGACTTAGATAGAGCGCATAAGTGTTAGTTATAGGTGGTGAGGTTCCATTCAGGATTGTCGTTTTTATTGGAGTACATACCCGGATTCAGATTATGTGTTGGTACGTTATCATTTCGTTCCTACTTTTGCTGGGCCGTGATCCAACCGACAACAGCAACGACTGGCCGCTGAGAATCCGGCTATATCGTCTGCGAAGCATAAGAACGAGGTCAATTTAGAAACAGCCTTAGCAGTTCTTACCCTGAAGGTCCTAGTCGCTACTGGACCGAGACCTCACGGGCTATTCATGAAGCGGATACTGTATCATGCGGAACGGTGGTTCGTGGGTTGAACAAACATTTGATTTCTGAGAAATCCCTGGAGTTGTTAGAAGCCGGGCGGAACATTCCTACTGGCAGTTCACATAATAAGTTTAGGAGAGATATTCGTAGGAAGCTGAAACATAGCCAGATCAGTGATCGTGAAGACTGGTTAGTGGAAAAAAGTTAGGGAAATGGAGACCGTTCTTGCTTCAAGGATCATCGGCGGACTGTTTAAGCTTACACGTGCCACTGGCCCCAGGTGACCATCGGCCAATTGAGCTATCAGCAAGGCAGATGGCACGATACTGCTAGTCCGGGTCATCTCGTGCTGACACATTTTGAAGAAGATAAGAAGAAGTTAGAAGTGGACTTGATTCACTTGTTTCAACTCATTTGAACGACGGAGACAATCCCTCCACGCTGGCGTCATTCCCATATTCAGAAAAAGAGTACGGGGCTCTTGCGAAAACCTATAAGGGAATTAGTCTGATTCCAGTCATTTCTAGAGTTCTGACATCCATTGTACTTCGTCGACTCACTGCAGTTCGGGAGACAAACATTAGGGAAGAACGGGCAGGGTTTCGTTCTGAGTGGCGATGTAATGATTAAATTTATAATCTTCGCAAAATTCTGAAGCAGCGTCATGTGTAATACCGGTCAACAATTGCCGTATTTCTCGTCCATAAGGATGCGTTCGACTCGGTGGATCGATCTACACTTTTAGAGTCGATTAAACGCAAAGGTGTGTCGACCAAGTATACAAACATACACTCGGCTCTTTGTTCTCATACTTCAGCTCCGGTTAGGGATTACGGTGAACTGTCTGATAGTTTCAGCGCCAGGAGCGAAGTACGTCAAGGCTGTTCCCTTTAACCACTTTGTTTAACTTAGTCATAGACGTAATCGTGGAGGACTGTTTCTGACACTTGCAAGATGCCGGCGTGAACCTCCTACCTGATAGAACGCTGCTTCTGCAAGATTGATGTGGTTTTGTAGATTTAATGTTGGATAATGAGGTTATGGAGGTTGTTGACCGATTTGTGCATTTGGGAAGCTACATCAGTGGCGGAGGTGTTGGGGATGAAATGGAAGTGCGTATCTCTAAGGCTACGGCGGTATTCGTCAATCTGAAGCACCTATGGTGGCAGAGAGGTATCTCTCTAAGGCTCAATGGTCGTGCATATTAGGCAACTCTGAAGGCAGTATTATTATACGGCTGTAAAACATGGCCGCTCATGGTTGAAGATATGAACCGTCCTCAGGTATTTGACCAACGATGTTTATGTTCGACCGCTCGTATCGAATGGCATCAACGAGTAAGTAACGGGGAGATTAGAAGGTAGGTAGTTGGAAGTTAATGTTGTCCAGGGGCGACTGAATTTGAATATCACTACCAACGTGCCTTTCTGGACGTTATCTTCTCTGTACTGTGTTCCGTTCGGACAGGATTGCACTTCTAGCGTTCATGCTAGATGAAAGAGTTCTGTTTGAGGAAGCATCATCGACTGAAGTTAAGGTGTTGATTTCCGTGTCTGATATGGATGAACTTGAACAACCGGAACATTTGAAAACACGGTTTTATACAATCCTCTTCGCTGAACGGCTTGCTTCGTAATGATAGACTGTTGTAAAACAATAACAACAATCGGAAGACAAGAAACTGGCGTTTTCCGCATTAGTCCTTTCAGTGTTCTATCAGTCAACCATCATCAATTTCTATTTACATGCTGAGAACGGTAAGCAATCCCAATTGATTATACCCTATGCAGCAGTGATTGGCAGATTCACTAACGGGACGATATAGACTGGCGAGGAAGTCCGGTGCTCCGATCATGCATAATTGCGAGCCTCAATGTAACTTCATTCACCACGTCAATCCAAAGCGAACCTTACTAGTGTGATCTTTGTACTACTTATAAGGCTTACTACTTGGTGTTAACAAAACTGTATTTTTGACCTGCACCTCAAAAGAGTATCACTTCAAAGTTGAAGTGTAGGTTTTGTAACGCTTCCTGCTGCTTACCCTCAAACCGAAACTCCACGACCGGTTGCGTTCTTGTTCGGACTCATCAGGCACATAAAGTCTGAATGGCAGCTCGAATCAGAAACCCTTCACGTTACAAGCCAAGGCTTCTAACTGCTGAATCAAAAGTTCCGTAGGCGACGCTTGTGACTGTTCTTGTGTGGCTGAGTCATACCTTATTTTTCACCCTGATAATGCGGATGGATACAGTTTTTCTCGGGTTATTCTTCGTTTCTGCGGTTTAGGTAATACTGTCAAAATATAACGTTTCCCATCTCAAGTAAACGTATTCTGAACGTTTTCTAGTCAGAGGTTTTCGTTTCAAGCTGGTGGTCTTTCAGCATTTTGTGACTGGTGTTAGTTGTTTCCTAATCTGTGTCTGTCGTTTCTGTGCACCTCTCATCATTTTCAGGCAGCAGGTACGATAAACCTGTGGACGGAATATGAAACCACAGAGGGATTAGTGATCATCACCTGTAAACGATCTAACGTCTCTAACGTTTCCAACAAACTGTAGCAATGACGTAAATTGCTTGCTTCACGCTGTAGCCTTCTTGTAGATGAGGCCTTGAAACCCGATTATACAAAAGGTGTTTTTGTTTAACAAGGAAGAGACATTAACTTTAAGCCTGTAAAGCGATTTCCCTAGTGCATTTCCGCACTGATGGTGAACGCGAAGATACATGCTTTGTGTTTACTTTGTGTTTTAACCGAATGATCGAAGCAACCCTCATAATGAAGGATGCCATTCACTAAACTAGTGACCAAACGTTTGCGTCTCGACCTGCGGTCACAACAGTATTAAGCACTCTCATCTAGCCCTCTGTCTGCTAACAGCCGCTGGTTCGGTTATCAACTAATTGAGTGATCCGAACGCAATCTGACGTATGATGTTCCAGCAGGATTGTAACTTACAGTCGCTACAAGCTGATATCATGATGGAGCTGTCTATGATAGAACAGCTGAACCCGCGGAGCAATGTTACCGAGTGTGCGGACCTGGTGGAAGAGTTCGAACTATAGTAGAGCGTCGGAAATACAGATCAAGCAACACACTATTTTGTGCTACTCATGGTTTCGCTGCTGGAATATTAAAAAAAGCATTTTAACCACTGTTTGGGTTTCGTTATGATCAACTTCATTTATAAGTTATAGGTAAAGGCGCATCGATATTCACTCACTCAACCGGCCTTGTTCAGCAGGAGGTTGCTGATAACTGTTTTAGAGTCTTCGAAATCCAGTGCTTCAAATTCGCGATTGAAGACATCTGTACAGTTTGTCAGATAACTTGTATGACTCATGGTCGACCAACGGTGTACAGTCGGTTCGCCGTTTCATCACTATGGCAATTTAACTGTCACTTTATGAGTTAGTAAGCTAAGCAACCAAAGCCATGTCAGCCACGACTTTCAATGGTGTAAGATTTTTAAGGTGTGCTTAAGAAGTGAAGTCGGTCTACGGAACAAAGATCTTTGTCAGCATCTGGATACACGTTGTGATAAAAATAGATGACCACCCCAGAGTGCTTAGTGTTTTCCAGGCTGAAGCGGTGGACCACATTTAACTGGTCGTGAAGACCTTAGGCGCTTTGAGAACCAAACATTTGACCAGTCTTGGAGCTAACAGGTCACTTTCGGTTGTTTCGAAGTTAACTCATTTTCTCTGTCTACATGATCACATCACAACCAATTTAACTGACCAACTTGAACAGGGGGCGGATTTTATCATTCGAACAAACGCAACTGAGGCCACATGAGACAATTTGGGGACTCATTACATCTAAAGATGTCCTCATACGGCGTTTAGGACCATTAAAAGCAACCTGCAGGCGGCACGAAGAGGATGACGAGTAGTCCTACCAACGCGAGACAATCGAGGAATGTTTTGTTCAGCCTTCCAATACAAGGCCTGTTTCAGCATTTAAGTCGATACTTAAACAACAGCAAGATAGGCTAGGTCGGTAGTAGTTAAGGTATCGCTTCCTGTGGACAGGAAGTCATGTAGCCTAGATTTATCATTAACATTCTGTGTTTCACTGTTGGAAAACCACACAAGCTTTAATGCATGTGGGAAGATTTTCGGTAGAAAGAAGTGTGTTTCAGCCGACGCTCGTACACACAGCGTTTCCAACATTTTCAAGCAAATATCCCAACAACATTAGGCGGTAGTCAAAACGTCGACTCTCTCGTCCAGGCGCCGGGACACTTTCACTAGCCCATACTTCTCCAAACTGATAAGAGGTCCAATTTCTGATTGAGACAATGATCCATTTCTTATGTTGCATATCATGAAGGCATTGTTACTTCTCCGAAAGGTCAACGTTTTGGACTTGAAGACCTACAGTGTTGATATCAACTAAGAGAATCTGTATGGCCCACAAACCTACCAAGTGTACAAATATGTCAAGTAGACGGTAGTTTAACACATAGTGCATTAAGTCGCTTATCTTAAAAACGAATTAAGCAGACCTGATATGCAAAAGGGCCGTTGACAAGAGAGACCGAATACTTACTTGACGGAATGTACCAGTGATGTCGCTTACCAGTGTAAATTGCGCCTAGAAGGAAGTCAGAGACCGGCCGTCGATCAGCGAGTAAACAGGAAGTGTGTGGTTTTTCAGGTTCGCGCCACACAATCAAATAATATAGGGAAAAACTGTCAGACAGCATACACCATGCGAACTTTCTTAATAGCCTAAGCGCAGTGTGCAACTAGAAGTTTTGAGACTATTTTACAAATCTTATCGCAGGTAGGCCAGTTAGATATGCAGGTCGCTACAATATCTTCAGAACCATCGTTGTGTACTTAGAATTCCAAGTTATTGCAGTATCTTGTCAGAACTACGTCCAAACAATGCATCGAAGTGCTGAAGCAAGGTACACAAGCACACATTATTCCTGGGTTTAAGGCAGGTTTGACCGACTTCCTCTTCCTGTATTCAGTATAATCCATTTTTGTAGAAGATATTCAAACCAACTTCCGCTCATTGTTGTTCATCATTGCTTGGCTGTTTATTGCTGAGAGTGGTCGCTGTTGATTTAAGCACAAGGAAGGTTTTCTCAGTAGATGTGGTATCTGTATTTTGTTGCTCACTTTATTCTTGCGGTCATTTTTTCTGTTTGTTTATAATACACTTCTGCAAAGACTTTTCAAACATACTTCTACCGACCGTTGTTCAAGAAGGTTTGTTTGTTTGTAGGTGATGCCTTATTTGTGAACTGTTTGTGCCCGCTATTACAGACTCAGTGGAATCCGTGGATCACTGCGAGTGTTGAGATCATTCACAAGAACTGTGCGTGAACCCCATCTGCCTCAAGAAAGTAGATGACATAAATTTATAAACTAGTAGTGTTGTGATACTAATGAAGCTGGTTGTGCTTCCGGTGGTTTTTAATCGGTAAACACATACTACTTATGGCACCTTACCTTGTCTGTTTCTTGTTTAAAATGGTTGCTGTCAGTTTGACGACAAGAAACATACTGTCACACAGATGTGGTTGTCTTAAACATTTGTTGTGTTATTTGTTCTCCGGCGATTTCTACATTCAGTACGAGAAAAATTTCGATGTCACACTGTTTACTGAATTTGCACAACACAGCATTGCTATTAATGGATAACAACATAGTTAACCACTAAACAAATCAGTAGCACACCTGTTTAGAATAGTACAAGCTATTACGAATAGTCGTTCGATGGTACTCCCTTGTTATTTGTATTCCTCCTCCTAAAATTAGTCAATTTGCGACAACCGTCAGAGGTTCGGCCTTGAATTGACGTATCACGTGGCGAAAAGGACGTAATATTGGTCATGAACACTTCTACACACGCAGCTATGAAAGTATGCTTGAGATATGCGACCTTGGTTGTCTATCGAATTATTAATGATCGATCGGCAAACCGGTGCAGATAGACTTCCGGTTTAATCGCATATAATTCCTCTGCGTCTTGTTAGTACCGATGTCGTGTGCGCTATGTTGTAGTGCCAATTATATGGTTTGTTTAATACATTTACTTGGTCGTGTCCGATTTTGTTGACATTTGCGGTACTCGAATGTGCACAGTTGAGTAAACACAAAGACAGGAAACAGGCGTCATCTACTTATCATTAGTCTGGGGTGAATGGATTAACTGTTATAGACCTAAGGCACAGTCATTCCTTACCAGTTGGTCAGAAGATGCTTCTGAATCAGAAATGAAACCTTAACGCTAGACAAAAATAACGGTTATTCACAATTTCTTCACGATTTGAATTTTCTTTTGGGTTCAAGCATATTCGGGGGCTGAGATGTATAATTAACAATATGTTGATGCATAATTCCCAGTCGCCGCCGGAACAATAAATTTGTCACGGTAGTTGCTTTGCTTAGCCTGGGTTTGTGACGCATGATGAAGGCTGTTTCGTTAGCGGCTGTTACGATGCACGCTATATGGATAAGATCCGTGAAGGGGACAGCCAATAAAGTTTATTATGTTACACCTGATTGCTTTTTAACAGGCTGGAGTTGACGTGTATTCTGGCCTAACGAGATACGTAATTGATGGATCTGAACTATATCTTGTTACCAGGATAGAAGAGCTGTTAGAAACATATGAAAATACGCTGATAAGGGACAAAACAGTAACGCGTCCAAATTGTCACTTGTAGCCCTACCCACAGGATGGATTTTATGCCGATATCCGCAACGGATTTTTACATAGCGATGCCACCTGTCAAAGACCAGCCGACTTTTACCCAAATTCTTTATGAAGTTTAGATGTGCTGATTAACAAACGATAAACCATCGAACCCTCGGATGCGCAACACGACCGGTTGCACTTGCTATAAAGGCAATTTCTGTGGCACCTGTTCTTACAAACTAGCACACTAGGTAGGTAATCTGGCTTGTCAACACAATGGTGTTGTCGTACGAACATAGAAGGAGACAAGTCGAAAACGATTAGATCAACGTTCTTACTGATTCCTATTTTAGTGCAGCATGTGCATGGCAGTGATAACCAATCGTATGGAAATGACCTTGGCAAGTTGAACACTGAACAGAGTGGGCCAAATCGAAATAGGCGCGTAAATGCGCAGCTTGTGTGCACAGTGCGAGCTTGAGAAAACAACCGAAAACCAACACGTCAAAATTATCAGGCTACTTCTTGCATAGGCTTGTGTTCGTTCCCCCACCACAGAACATCGCAAAAATAACTCACTGTAGCTTACCTAGTCTCAAGACAAGACTAGAACTCCGGTCGTGAACCAAAGTTCAGAGACACTGAATAACAACAGAAAATTCGTCGAACCTGTGGGTGTTACAGCATGACCAGTTGGGTGTGTTATTCCTATGACCTTGTTATTCTACTCCGAGGGAAGGTGTTCGTCTCACCTTAATCCAGCATTCTCTGAGTATTTTTGTATAAGAACACTTTTCACTAGTTTCATTGCACTACTGATTAACCAACCGGTTTTGCGTGCGTTGACATCAAAGTTAAGATGGTTAAACGGTGTGTGTGACGGTTAATTCTGTTTCTGACACGAGTCACTGAAATTATGTAAAACTGGTCCGATTTTAGGACTTAACAAAACCCTAATGGTACAGGAGACGTAAGTTCAGTTTCAAGGTTGGATCGGGTAGTATCCGGATAGTGCAGTTCCTTGCGCCTGCAGGCAATGAAATTCAACGCTTCGATTGTACGAATCCAGATTTAGGCTTCTGCTAGCTGACACTGCAAGAAAGAAACTAAAGATGAGAACGAACTGAGATGTAGAGGGCTACCAAGTGAATAGTCTCTAAGATACACACATTCGGATTTTCTGACCTGTAGGGAAAACTAACTCGAGTCTAGTGTTTCTTTTCGAAAGGGGCTGGCAGGAAAGTCTATGGGAATGCGACAGCTGCGATCAATTGTGGGTGATGTTCAATCTATATGAAAATTAACGTCATTACTACTTAACGAGACAGTCCATGTGCCCAAAAACTGACTAATGTAACCAACAGCCTTACAAATACACACTTTTAACCGTCATATACACAATCCAGCGAAACTGATAAAGATTAACATGTGTGCAATAAATATGATTGCCATGCAACACGGTCAGCTAAAAATCCAGGCTTGTCATCCTTGTGAGGCGAAGGGGGAATACTGTTATTGAGAACAAGGCTTCATATTTCAGTCCACATCATATCCGGGTAAGCTGCCTAAGCTGGACAGCTCTCAGAATCACAAGAGGTTTAATAGTTGCAGATACCTTTTCTCACTCTCAGTACCCGTTAAGAAGTATATTTTGTCAAGCACAAACAATCAACACAGAAGTGACTGAAATAACAAAGTAACCGTCCGAGTTGCAGAGGACACATCTTTCACCTTCTTATGTGTCCAGTCTAGAACAATCAGCTGATGATCTCTACAGCATAGCTGGCGCACTCACTCGAGATATTAAACAGGGTCTTCTGACAGTTTGACCATCTGAATTATTAGAAGTGACGGAAGATACGTGTGATTTTTCGTTGTCAACGTTAGCCATCATTTGTCTGTTGAATGCTGAAGTGCGTTCATACTGTGTTTGATAAATTAGTATTGGGCCCTTTCCCCAAACACTCTTCCGTAGAGGTTCTTAATTAGCAAAG
This sequence comes from Paragonimus heterotremus, assembly GCA_013368495.1. Classification (NCBI taxonomy): domain Eukaryota; kingdom Metazoa; phylum Platyhelminthes; class Trematoda; order Plagiorchiida; family Troglotrematidae; genus Paragonimus; species Paragonimus heterotremus. The sequence goes on along the minus strand of LUCH01005498.1, from coordinate 22,410 downwards.
AAACTATTGGTGACATTCTAAGACCGAAACCACTGAACTACCTCCCTTTCTTCCCGAACCATCCAAAGCTTATTCAGATGTATATAACCCAGATCAGCGTTCTCTTATCTGTTAAGTTCCCATGATATAATTCCTATGGGCGTGCCACATAAAACGGAGAAATTTTCGGGGGAGGGCAAAGTCATAGCTTGTGAAGATTCAACCAGTTTGCATGGCACGACGTTATCTGCTACTAATCAAGGGAACTGCCATCTGTTTTCATGGGACGTGAAAAAGAAACTACTTAATTTGCGCAGACAAATTCAGAATTGCATTATCGTTACTGAAAGCACAATCGACATACCCAGTAACAAATGGCATGGTTTCAAGTGTTCGGATCAAACACGACCAGCATCTGTTTTTAATAAAGATAATTACGGCTGCTTCAGTTACGCCTGCTTGTGTGTGCTCACACGACCACACCCGGTGAGCGCACTGCACACACACTACCTGATCGAAGCACACGGCCAGGAAGGCTGGTTGTCACGCTGTTTTGCAGTGACCACCAGGCAACTTGAGTGGACGAACTACAGAACTAGCGCCACCAAATGTCCAGCGTCGACATGCTGATTTGACATCAACATGTCCAGAGTTATCAAATGGGAATTTCGGAGTGAAAATGTGTAGCTTAACCGGGTAAGGTTGGAACACTGATTAAAAACGCATACTGCGTATAATAAGTTTACCTGAGAAACAAGTATTTGGTTGTAATAATTGAATTAGTGGTGGTGATGACAAGTCATAAACTAGCTTGAGCTCAACGCTAGCTTTGGTGCAGTAGACAAAGAAGACCCGGGGATGTGGATACACGTACGAGTTTGTTCTGATTCACAGATAATTCTATAGTTAACAATACACAAATCAATTGACTAGACGATGTGGAACAGTGTTGCATCAGTCGCGCTGCTTTTCAACTGTGCAAATGGCGGAGTTGCTGGACCAATAGCATCAGCACTATGAGGACGGTAAACATTCTGAAACTCGGCTTCACTACCTGGGTTCATTGTGAACATATGGACTCATCTGCGGACACGTAGTAGATTGGAATGAGAAGCCACAGTCAGTCTCTGACTCAATAATTTGGCCTATGGGACAGAGAGAAAAAGAGCTTTCCTTGTGGTCCCATCAGCAGGCTCTGACTCAAAAGCCTGACCTGCGAGGCATCAGAATATAGGGTTTTCTTATGGGACCCTACCCGGAGATAATAACTCCGAACTGTGGCTCACTTAGCATTCAGGGGTTAACCTAGCCAGTCAGGCGGCGTAGTGAATAAGGTGTTGACGATTCAACCGGATTACTACTGCAAGCAGTAAAATTATTACAAATGTGGTAAACAAAAGTTAAAAATAGCGGACTGCAGGATTCATCGCTTCGGGAATTCCACTGCATCTCGTTAGGTACACACTGCAGTATTGCAGTTTATGTAGCGAAACCAAAGAAGGTTAGTAAAAAGAGATATACGACCAAACACACGATTATAAGACCAGTGAAAATGTTCACTTACAATGGTATTTTCAGACTATTGACCACTTTCTTTTGTTAACAGAGAGGTGATTGCCACCTGGGAAAAGCAACATCTTCAGCGAACTGAAGCGATCGTCGATTGTTGGTAACGTAGATGATTTTGAAAGTATAGGCAAGGATTATCTTATGTTTAATCGGTCCTGTTTTGGTAGACGTCTTTGTGGTCTCCATTGAGGTACAGCTAGTGAATGCCATTGAAGGGACGCTTCTCTACCGTCGATACTTGGACGATATATTTATAATTACTATTAGCAGAGAAGACGCGAATAGTTTGCACTCAATGATATGTCAAGTGCATCCCAACATATTATCAACTCAACAAAAATGATCAGTCTATTACCTTCCTGGACGATTTCGTAACGCAACGAGCAGACAGCACAATCGAAAAATCTATTTGCAGGAAGACCATATAAAGTGGTCAATATTCGAGGTTTTTCAACGGAACGTAGGGGTTAACCATTTTGACTGAGAAGTCGTTTGGTAAAATTGGACCCTTCGGGCATATGAAGACTGGTCACTAGTGCATCAGTTAAGTATAGACATGCGCTCCTGCAAACACTGCCACATAGGTCGCACGATCTGTTAAGATGAAGGCATCCCTGAAAAGCTCAGTTTCATCAAGTGGATTCTTATTCAGAATGGCTAATCCGTACGTTCCGTCGAAAGGCATTCATAACCAATCGACAACCGACCAGTCGTCACAACAGTATCTCGTTTACTGGTGTATATCTTGTCAAATTTCGGGGGGTGATGGTATGACACCCTTGATAAGAAGACAAACTGTCAACCATGGGCCAAATATATACGTCAGTTAAACTTATCGTGCTGAACACAAAAATGCACGTGTCCTCGAATGCGAGAAAAGATCCAATGCCAACACTCGTCAACTCAAACCTTATTTATGAATTTCTCTATACTGGCGGACTGCAGTACATGGGCCACACAGTGAGGGCACTATACTATCGAATCTCAGAGTACATCCCGAACTGGCTTCTGAGTAGACGAACAAAATGATTGCTCAAATTTGACTACACAATAAATCTTTCCACGTTGTTTACCAAACTGTAAACAAACACACTTTAGATTTTTCCGAGGCGCTAGCTATACACCCTCAGAAACCAACTTTGTATGTCCAGAAACGAGTGGTAGTGAACTAAGCATTATCTTGGTATTTTTTAAATACATTTTTGACGCTCCATCATTTACTGTCAAATTATTGTTGATTCCCATGTTTCCCCACTGTGTTTATACTGCCCTAGGCTTTAGTTTGCTCGTATGAATCCGATATGAATTGATTGCGTTCTGTTCAGTGCACTTGCTGATCGATTGGTTTACGCATGACAATTGAGTCACCTACTCACCTGCCTATGACTAGTCCGCATCCATTCGCCCTATCGTTTCTTACTCCGATGAGCATGAGAAAGTTCGACTATTCATGCGTGTTTCAAACATCTGAGCCATGACTGCTAATTTGGGTAAGCCCTTTAGTTCAGACTCCGGATTGTGTCCGGGTTCACACTTCTGGGACAACCGGCAAATAACCAACGGTCGATGACTGCTTCAGTTCGCTGAGGCTGTTGCTGTTCCCAGGTGGCAAACACGTTTCCGTCAGCAGAAGGACATGGTCATTGGAAAAACAGGCCATTCGGAAAATCAAGCCATTGAACGACTCCATGGACGAAGAGTCACACAAGAGATCCAGAACACTGAAGTTCAGGAAAGTCCGTTGGTCTAGCCGTATAAGAACCGTGGTAATCCTGCTCCAGGTTATTCCACAAACTCAGAAGGGAAATGCTAGGGTGCGCATCTCCTAACGATATAGGCAAGGGGAATCGGGCAACACCGTTCGATCAGGGGTTTGAGATATCATTATCTTGGAATCGAAAGTCAACTAGTTGAAGTGAAACTGGAATATTCCGGTCCACATTGCCTAATGCATATTCAGTCTAGGTTAACAATAGTTTTGTATTATTCCCATTAGTCAATCAGATAGCAGCAGTGGTTCGAACGTCACTTGAGTTGGACATAGCTAGCAATAGCTGCTCATGTATGCATACTCTGTGGTGAAAGTGGGTGTAGGACGTTTTTTGGAAATCAAAATTCTTCTGGATTGACGCTGTTGAACTCTGCCCTTTGACCCCGCCTAACTAGACGCCTGTTCTTGTTATTCCCACAATCCGCGTCTAATTTTACTAATTGCTCCATCCTGCCTCTCTTAATTATTGAACCTCACTCACCTACCCACACACCCATTGTTGTCGGCCCGTCTCACCCTCCCCACCCCTTCTGAATACGACCTTCCTACGGGTCGCCGTGACACTGATGCCGACTAATCGGTCCGTCCGGAGACCGGCTATTTAGACACATTAGACCGATCCGATTGCATTTCGTCGTTGCCTGTCGGTCGTCTGCGCTTGTACTTGTCGTGGTTTTTGGGCCCTTGACAGCCTATTGCGGCCAACCATTGTATCTTATTCCACGAACGCAAACGAATTGAGGTTTGTTCCTTGTCATTAATCATATTGTTTATGCTAATAGTACCACAGTTTCCAGCGACTTGACTTGGTTCTGATATTTAACGTCGTTGGTTATACGTGCGTCACTTAACGTTCGTCGGAAGAACGTACAGTGGGCATAAGATGATTTCAATAAACTGATATGGTCTACTGGGACGTCCGTACGATAGAGGTAGACCCAAAGAACAAGTCGGACACTAACTGGAAGCTGCAGCTAGGTTCAAAACGATTACATCCGTTGGCTAACGGGAGCAGTACCGACGTTCCAGCGTTTGTCACAGTAGGAAGGTAAGTACCGTCTTGACTACATCGGAAAACTCTGTACAGATTCGGCGTTTGGTTTCCTCTGTTCTCCAGAAGCCTACGGTTTATACATCCCGTGAGAATCATGGAGGCGTTTGGCAAGTTTAATACCTCCGTGGTTGCCACATGAGGTTCGGGCACCATTTTTGAAGATTGAGATGACCATTAATAAGAACCCGTCACGAGACACCTGTTCAGTTTTCTATATCGAATGAAGGAATGTGGTCGTGTTAAATGATAATCACTTACCACCGTCTTTCGGAAGGGCTGGAAAATGAGGGTCTGAACCTGGAAGTTTAGCATGTTCCAATAATTGGAGCTCTAATAGCACTTCGGATTCTGACTGAGGATTGTCAAGAATGTTATAACTCAACACTCTATTTTCACAGCTGATAGAGCTCTCTCAGGTCAGTTAGACTGGTTGTGAAGAACTGTAAATTCGTGAGCCATCTTTTTCAGACATAGACTCCTTAACACATTGTCGACGGTCAGGGAAAACACAAATGAGAGAACACAGCACACACCTGTTTCCCGATGAAAATGCATTCTCCAGCCCTCTAGCTTGCACGGCTGAGTAAGCATCACGGTCGTTGCGCGGGCTGTTCGTAAAATTGTGTTTCAGTTCGCGGCTATGTTTGTCGTATTCGTAGTCAAGGGTCAGTTGACTTTTATCCATTGGTTTTGACAGCTAAGCAGAAATCCACACCTGTCGTAATGGCAGTTTTTTTTGGAACAGACCGCTTCACAGATGTTAGGGTTAGTTCCTAGTGCTTGTATGAATTCCTTCACTGTTTTGACCTAGGCAATTTGCCCGTCAGTATCATCCGGTAAGCGTTTTGCACAGCCTTATCAGTCAACTACAAATTGACCATTTCGCAACTGCGGGCAAATGATTAATGGCTAAACGATAAAACGAAGAGGGCATCAAAAACGATACTATCTAAATGAAGGCGGATACTCCAAAACAAATCATTGTCTTTAACGGCGCGGTACCACCGACAGCAATAGTCGACTGGTCACCCATGGCTCATAATGGGGGTGAGTAGAGCGGTCTCCACATGGCGCATTCCTCTTTTGTGTTGAAATGTGCAACTCAAAATGTAGGGTCATTGGGATGCTCATAATTACAGCAGTTGTTCAACATTATAGGCACGTCGCTCCGGGACGTTGAACTTATCAGCCGCTTCTTTTCTCGGGTAGAATGACGGCTTTGTGCGTGAGTGGTAACTTTGTTTCATGAGACTAAAGAAGGCATCGTAAGGGTTTTCCTGGTAGCATCTGGAGTTCTATCTGCTGGAACATGCGTAGATACAACAACCAAAGTACGTCTTTCTAGGCCGTGCTACCGGACTTTAATCGGAGTATGATGGTGCACAAGCGACTATTAAGTGGGATCCAGTCGAGCAGGCTTAAGTCTGTGTTAGGGTCCAATGCGATCCCGACCGCCTTCTAAGCGCTAGAATCGATTTTATCGTCAACATAATCTCTGAGATTGAACTGCTGGTCCACAGCATTTTCCAAAGAAAAGTTGGGGTGAATGACAACGCTAGGATCGTAAACGCACGCTTCTGAAATAAAACACGCGTTCAGTACCAGATTCAGGAGGGGGCACATTGGAACAGCTTGCCGACCGGTCGGAAAGGATAGTCACACTATAAGATGCACAGAAAGTTTCCTTATGTTGGGAGCACAGCCATTTGTATTTCTGGTAGACTGTTGCGGCTGAGTTGGCTTTCGGGGTCAAAGACGTCTGTCCTGATGATATGGCGAAAAAAGTATCAACATCAACTCTTTGCTGCTGTTTTTTAATCTCTAAACTATTGGACAATATGATGAAGGCAACTGCAAAACGCAACTAACCGCTATATGCACTTGTAAACTTAAAACGTCCACGCACAGTGAACGGCGCCCCATAAGTCAAGCAGATTGTCAATGTACATTCTTCCTACTCACTACATTTAAGTAGCCTAATATAATTTCACTTCTTAGTGGTCTAACATACGTGGAGTACATGTACGCTTAGACAAGCGCAGTATTTATACGAACTACTCAGAGAAATGAATATTTATTGTAAACAGATTGTTGTGCACAGAAAGCAACGAACTATTATAGATTCGTACATGACTCCATCCGTCGTGCGTAAATCGATGTGGAAGTGTGGACATATCTATTCCGACAGCTGCACAATTTCTCGTCGGCTGAAGTGGTCTTGTTAGGTATGTTTACAAACCACAGAACGGACAAATACGCGCACGTCGAACGCCAACCGGAGTTCACAAGTGGCATCACGCATCATCAATAACAGCAATATATTGGTGGTTCGCACCGATGTCTAACTGCCACACAACCATGGAGGAAAGAGCAAATCTTAGATAGAAATAATTGAACAATTGTTTATAATCAGATACTCAAACTCAAGGTGTCCATTTCTCGCAAAAAGAAACTGTCGAGTTATAAGTGAAAGTAAAGTATCACCAGCATGACAACTTCACTACAGCTTTCACTGTCCGTATCAGTAAATGCGTTTGCCTAACAGACAACTTACCCAAACAAAGGCAACGTCCATGCTACTGAGCCCGACTGGACACTATCTCACCTAACGCTTCTAGTCACCGATTATGGGTTTCAGCCCATGAGACGAACATGACCTAAAGTGGCTAACCCTTCAGTAAACTTTTATTTCCCTACGCTGGGTCATCATCTGTCCATCTTGAACCTTATACCAGTCGGCCGTGACGTTGGCAGAGTGCTCGATGTAGCAGATGACTAGGTGACATCCTTCGTACATGGCCAAAATAACTGTGTGCAAACATCATAATTGAACAAGAAAACTCGCTTGACAATCACTACCGAATGCCCTCTTCCTGACCTCTTCGTTGCTTACTCGTTGATGCCACCAGATGGAAGCGATCGAACGCAGATATTGGTGGCCAAATATCTTCTACTCTGAGTGGCCAGGTTTCCAAGCCACAAAATAACAGTCCTCACGGTAGCTCTATATACGCGACCTTTAGGCTTCAGGGAGATGTTCCAGGACAGTAAATACAGCCATGGTTTTGGAGATGCGGGCCTATATTTCATTCCCTACACCTCCGCTGATGCAACTTCTTAAATATACAGATCAGTCAACAACCTTTATGACTTAATTACCCAACCTGAGATCCACGGGATGGCATGTCTTACAGAAGCACTTTGAGGCTACAAAACAAGTCCCGAACTATCCAGTGGAACGCGAAATAATGCCTAGAAGTTTGACAATTGTCAAACAATAACGCTATGTCGTCAATACAATCGAGATTAATCAATCTTCCACCGGCTAGAAGTACCACGCCGATATCTACTGAGTGTTGTGGAGTTCGTCATCACTTCATCTATGAAAAAAGTGAATAAAAATGATGAAATTTGACGTAAAATGAACTTGGTGCTAAAAATGACAGTTAACCACAGACCTCAACATGAGCTGAAGTATGGGAATCAAGCGCCGACAATATGTTCATTCGGCAGGCTGTTGCGTTTAAGTGACTCTAAAAGCGTATGTTCAGTCGAGAAAAACAGTAAGTATTGGTCAGCGGATGACGCAATCCCAGGACAAACCCAGGTAGGTTATTTCCTAATGTCCGCCTTCCGGACTGTGGTTAATCGGCGCCACAGCTCATCGACGCGTTCGCGACCGATAACCGAAATAGTGAGGATGCACAGTCTTCTCCAGTTGAGTCAACTGCTCCGTACTTCAACGGAGCGTCTATCGCATCGCGCATTGTTTAGTGTGGCTGCGTATGGTTGGAGAAAAACGCAAGATAGTCGGGCGATGACGTCGTTACGGGCTAGTAAGTTCTTGACCGTTCCGTTGAGAAAGGTTGGCAGATACCGTCTATCTAATTGAGGAGTTCGTGACTACCCACATTGTCGGCTTGAAATGCTCTCGGATAGGGCAGTGTCGCGGTCAATGATGAGCATGTATCTGTAAACTTGTTGACTTTTTTCTTGAAGCTTAATCGACTTTCTTCTTTCTGTTCCTTTTCTTCGCTATACATTTGTGCTCATTTATTACTGTACACTTAAGTGGATTATTGTAAGAACCAACGGCAGCCCGAACTATTGTATTCAGGGGTACGGCTAAAAGCTGAAAATGATGAGGATTCTCACATCTAGTCGACTAAGCTTCATTTTACCATACAAGATTTAGCACAGGTAAATGTCTCAAGATAGACACTCACTTTTGAAGGGAATCATGAATTCGATAACAAAAAACGATCCCTTTAAAAACGACCAATAGTTCACGAGTTTCTTAAAAAGTTGTACGAAATAATGAACCGGAGGTTGAAAACTTATTATAAATCTGCCGCCAATGGACTAGAAAGACAGCAATTTGTTTGTGGACTCGTTACTTAAACCAATTGGAAACCCAAGTAAAATAGAACACCAGAAGTTGTTTAAATGCAACTATTCTGGGCAGGTGCTTCATTTTGTCGTAGAGAAGTCTAAAAGTTCCATCTGCTTACGGATTAACTAATGTTGGAACTGGTAACACATAGCAGAGATGGGATCTTGACGCGATGTGACGGCTTGAGTATAACGATGATCTGTGGGAATAAACTGAACAGTGCGACGATCACGGACGGATTCACACAGGACAAGCAAGCCAACAGGCGGAGAGTCTGACTAACTATAATTGTCTGGGTCTTCCGGTTGAGGATGAGATAAAGTCGGCCTCATGTTCCGGAAAACAGCACATGTTCTATCTAACTGCCATCAGTTCACTGTTTTGAGAAAGGCTTTGGGTAAAACCTTCGGAAGTTCTCATATCTAAATCCGGGCTTCCTGGCAACAGTTCAGTTTACATACCACATGACTGTGTTGCACATACTGTTTTGGTGGGTCACCTTCACTGCTGTATCCAGTATAACGAAATAGCAAAATATGCTACTTTTGACATCTCGTTCTTTCCGAAAAATCCCTAGATCCTTCTCATCCATATTTTCCTTCTTTCTGTTATTCTTAAGCTGAGACTTCCTCTTATGATTGTATGGCAGTTGAGCAAGTTTCACCCACGGATACATTGCTATTAATTTGTGCATTTAGGAAATTTCAGAACTAGAACTCTTACAAAAGCCGTTCTTGAAGAGAATAACCACTGACGTACTTGTTAGTCATGGATCAAAAAGGAAAAGTCGCAAACCACAACTGAGCAAAAATAACTTTTCTGCCACCATGTGAACCATGAACATGCAAAAAACATTTGAAGCTTGTTTGAGAGACTAAACTAGATTTGAAAGAGTCAGTCACAATGAGTTCTGCAATACTAACACAAGTAATTCTTCAGTCACGCTACAGATTTACGACATCTTCATCCACAATGGGTGTGGGATGTGAAAAGGCGCGTAACAAAGTCCATTTCCGGATAAACAATGAGGTTTATCGTCAAGCTAAACGGATGTAAATGTGAAAGGGAATGTGATGCAATGAAAGATTGTTGTGTGCAAAATGAACGCTACGTAGGGAAGTTAGACAGTAGAACATTACATCAAAGCCGAAATAAGTGGAAGACTATACAGTGGTTCGTAAGGGACACAACTTTTAAGGAGGTATGCTTGTATATACAGTTATATTCATAAACATGGGTTAAACCTCTACGGAAGTAACGTCTGTGGGTGGGGTTTCCATATCAGTGACAATACTCTCTGGTTTTTCGGATGGGGCTTCTGGCATGGAATCCTGGATCGGTTGACTACCCTTAATTATATGACCTTTGAAATCAATCATGAAGTTGTAGTCCACCACGTCCGCGTTGAGTATCTCGTCCACCTTTTGGTCAATATTATCTCGTGTGATCATATCTGGGGCAAGGGCCTGTAAACAGAAGCATAATCGTCAGTATCTCGAACAGCGATACATCGGTGGTTAATACTGATGCTTGAATACAGCAGACCCAAGAGAAAAACAGTTTATGGGTTAGGAAGAAGGCAGCAAAGTAACTCATAAAGCCATTATAGCCTGACTCAAATAATCAACATCAAGGTACTTACGCCTTATAAACCAACAAACAACCAAGTTGCAAGTGGAAATGGAATGACATCGGTGCGGTAGCTGTTCTTTGATGATATTCGCCGCCCAGCTGCAATAATTTTCTCTACTTCACTGATAACCCGATTAAACGACGACACATACAGCACAAAACTCGATTAGCCACTATCTCTCTTGATGTCTCCGGACAGAAACCAAGTGTGTCCGGCGTTTCCAACTCGGAAGACGAGCACATCCAGTACTATAGTATGAAGGACTAACTTCATTGAAAAGCCATCGCTTGACTATGATGCTGATGAACTCGACGAAATACACGGTATAATAAACGGTGGATTGGCATGTTCAATTCATGACCCAAGAGTCTAAATTTATGCATTCTCACGATCGAGTGAGTGAAACTGTCTGATCAACACTATCGACTTTCCCGTTCCTAATTTGTCATGAACGACATGCAAGAAGATGCGCTTAGGGGTCCTAAGGATGTTAACGTGGAGTTCCAACACGACAGTGAGCCGATCAGTTCGAAATATATGGACGACGCTGTTCTACTCAACCATTCTGTCGAAAGCATGCAGACTATGTGGAACAGCTGTTGGAATGTACCTTGAACGTTCAGCATGCAAAATTCCACTTCAAAACCGAGACGGTCACATTCCTACCTTCTTTAATGCAAGCGATCAACTTAACGCCGTGAACAGTTGTACACACTCCGGTAACACCACCTCGTCAGTCGGTAATATCACTAAGAATAAGGGAGGTACGTGTTGCTTACGTTAATCTTAGCCATCCGTGGCGTCGAAAAGACATTTGATTGACAATAAAAAGAAGGATGGATAGTTCTTATGTGCGACACATTCTGCACAATGGTTCAGAAGCGTGGAAACTAATTTACGATGAAGAGGTAATCAGGCATTTTGCCTTTGACTACGCTTGTCTCTATCAATTAGTGCACATCAAGTGAGATGAACGCTTGATCAACCCATGCGTTGGCCAGTAGGTGCCTCCAGAATTTTCGGATAAACAACCAATTTGCTAGTGAGTAGCAGGGAATTTCGGTTTATATTATGCACATATATAAGCAGGTAAAAAACCACAGGAGTGGCAAACGTGCCACAATATGAGAAGATAAAGGTAATGTTCAAGATGAAAGAGGAAAAAAAGCGCGAGGAGAAAGAGAAAAACTAAAAAGATGCGCACAGAGACTTTCAACACAAGCGCCATTAACCCCCATTCTTTGCCATATCCGACAGCGTCCTCAACAAAAAGTGTTCAGTGTTTCTCGGACTCCAGCCAAGAAGCCGGAATAGCGCCGTACAGAATTAAGCTTCACAGTGAGCGCCTTCATACCACGAATCCACATCATGCGCTGACTATCGAGCTGCTGCTTTCAGCCTAGCCCACTATTTGCAAACAAGACACGATGTAGCAGGCAAATAGCTGGCATTCGTATAAAGTGGACAAGGCAACTAACCCTGTGAGACGCAATCCAAATGCTCAAGGGTCGACAGAATTTACCCATCCCGAAGACACATCACAAATTTCGTCAATGCTGACACGGTGTTCCCACCACACATCGACAAAGTTTCGGAGACACCGATGGTCGAAAACGGATACAGTGTGAGCATCTTTCATGCACGGACCACGTTTTGCATCCGTACAACAGGAGTGCCTTTTACTGTGGCACTGTACACTCGGCCTTTCAAAGATAAACAGAGATCACGACGACGCCACAGATGACGTAACTTGGCAAACGTCATCCAAGTCCTTGCTATGTGATTTGTGATCTCATCAGACATCCCACCAGTACTGATACAACTCCCAAGATACATAAACTTTTCAACAACCTCTAACTGCTCACCATCGAGAGTGCTAACAGGTGCAGAATCCCGCCACTCTTGCAACAGCACCTTGAAATTAGTAGACGGAAAGGCTATACCAAACTGACGAACTGAAGCTTCTAACCTGTCTATGATGTTCTGGGTCCTATGTGAACCTTTGCAGATTGGGGAGATGTCGTCTGCATACTTCATGTCCCGAAGTCGAGTACCTGGGAGCAAATCCACACTATGTTCACAACCTATCAGGACACACTCTAGGATATCGCCTACTGCACAGCTGAATAGAAAGGGGAGGCTAGACAACCTTGTCGCTAAAAGTCGACGATATGCTGCCATAAGCTCTAATCCTGCCTGAGATTTGACTGTAAGCTGCCTGCAGGATATTCACACACTTCTCACGCGCATCCTTCCTCAACAGACAGTCCCAGAGTGCAGCTCTGTCAATCGAATCGAAGGCCACCTTGATGTCCAAGAAGACAATTATTGGCCTTCCACATGAATGGTGGAGTTCAAGTATCCGACGAAGTGTGAAGATGCGATCACCACAGCCACAAGCAGGGCGAAACCCAGCTTGTTCCTCACAGATACGTTTTTCGCACGTTTGGTTCAGTCTACGAAGTACAATGACTGCGAACAACTTTGACGAAATAGGAATCAAGCTAATCATTCTGTGATTTGCACACGAAGTGCGTCAGCCCCTTTTGGAAATGGGGACGATGTTAGCCAAACCCAAGACATTTGGAACATCTTCACTGACCAAGAGTTTCTGGAGCAAAGCCATCAGTTCTCTAAGACTAGATCTCTATATACGAAAGCGGTAGGAGGAATTTCATCTGGGCTGGGTGTCTTGTGACGTTTCAGAAACCTAATCTCAAGAGAGACTTCTGTTTCTGAGAGCGGCGAGGCGTCAACAGACCAAGGATCACAGGTAGAGCCCGAAGGCGTTGTCAATGGCGCGAGTGGACAGTTGAACTGCCGCTAGAAGTCCCCAGTCCAGCATCCTAAGCGTCATTGCAGGTTACGGACAGGCTCACCACTGACTTTGCAGACTACCTCGTTCACACCTGACTTGCTGCTACCCGTTGTTCGAATGAAATGGAAAGGCTTTCCAAAGTTCCCGGTAGCAGCGGCTTGTTACATTTCGACAGCTCGCAGTTGCCTCCGGAGCCCCAGTTGAGAAGTCTTGCAGGCCGAACTGTACTTAATGCTAGATGAAATAATCCGGCGAGCGTCGAAAAGTTCCAGTGATAGCATACAGACTCAGTGGTTGACAGCTAAACGAGCAGCAATACTACACGAGGCAGTACCGCACTTAAGCATCACATGCTGTACATGTGACCAATATACATCAATGTCATTCGATTGTTGAGGATCGTAGACTAGAGACAAGCGCACACTGGTAAGGGTAAAACGTCCGTGGTCACGGTGGTTCAGGTAACTTCATTTGTGGTCGACGACGAACTGGCCTACCATCAGGGCGCATAGCGGACTATGCATGATCGGAATTCATGTAGGGGGTCCAGATTGACTTGCAATTTTGGAAGAAGCCACGCTAGCGATAACAGATGGGCATGTAGCCAATCTGTGCCCACGATTGTCTCAGCAATGGAGGTGGCACACTGATGTGGTGGCGCACTGATGTCTAGAACGTCGAGACTCAGTACTTGTCAAAAACAGACCGTTGTCAGCGCAGAGATGCAACAAACCCACACCGTTCTCTGTTCGACAAGTACCGTAAGAGTATGGACAATCTAAGTCATGCACGCCAGCGCTTAGCCTGCCTACTTAAACGTTCAAGTCTCCAGGTAGTACTACAATGTTCGTGTGCCGCGCGGTGTGTAGAAGGTTAGCGAGCTGACTTTAAAAATCATCTCCGACTGCGTCTGGACTACAGTCTGTGGGAGTATATGGCACAACAACAAACAGCCAGTGTTTGTGATGGGGACCTCTGTGTTCTAACCGTGCCTTAGAGTCTGACAGCGCAAAGACGGCTGGTGGCGGGTATCCAGTCAAGCAGCGACTTCTCTGCGTAGGCGCTTAAGGCAATACCAACACCGGCTTAGATAGTGGCTTGAGCCACAGACTCCAGACGAGCGCACATTGCAAACATATGGTGAAGCGCCTGCCGCAGATTGAAGATGAAGCACCGAGCTAAAATCCTGAAACCCTGTTTTAACAAGATAATTGATATTGATGGTTGGGGTCTCTATAGTACGTACAACAGCTGCCTGTTGATCCAACTGCAAGTGTTCGAGCATTAAAGGTGACAAACTTAAATGGTGTTTGAGGGGCGAACGTAGGATACGTTGAGTGTCAATGTCCGCTGCGTTTTGGAGGCTAGAATCCAAGAAAGTAGTCAACGTATGAAACTAACAACACCCGTACTGTCTACCCGATCCTGGTTATACACTTCAGGTGACTCCACGTCCGTCGCGACCAGTCAGGTTGGAGTGCGTGTAGTCCTGAGTACGACGGCAGCAGCCCCAATGGTAGATTAGATTCCTGTTAACAGTAGACTTCGTTCCGTCCGCTTGGCAGGTTCTGTTGAGGCCAGTTCTAGATGCAAAGCTTTCAGAAATCTTTCCAGTGTGTCTGCTTATGCTCCAACTGACTGTAGTGGCGTCCGCGTCGAGGTTGCACTTTACTCTAATCCGACCGCTTTCTTCCAGTAGACACATGGTTCTGACGTAGTCATTCTGGCCGGAGATATGAACGCCCAGGTCGGCCGCCTTAGTGAAAACAAGTCTGGTTTAGGTAAGAGGTTTGGGATAGCACCACATCGTTCGGATAATGGCGGGTGGCTGTTACAGCTGTACAGTGAGCATAAGTTATTTCCCACCAGCGCTAGTTTTAGGGATCGCGCGCGTCATCGTTATACTCTACGCCCTCCTACTCCGAGTCAAGCCTGGTCTCAGGTAGACCACATAGCCGTTAGGTATAGGTGGCGGGGTTCCATTCAGGACTGTGTTTCTTATTGAAGTACATACCCGGATTCAGATCATGCGTTGATACATTATCATTTCATTCTTACTTCTGCTGGAAAATGACCCAACCACAAACAACGACTGGCCGTTGAGAATCTAGTCAGCACAAGTACCAAAACAGCTTGGAAAGCACAATTAGTAGTTATCACCCTGAAGATCCTAATCGCTAGTGGACAGTGATCTCACAGGTCGTTCATGCGGCAAGTACTGTATGCGACACGGTGGTTCGCGGGTGGAACAAACAGTACACTTCAGGGGAATCCCTGGAGTTGTTGGAAGCCGGACGGAACGGTAGTTCACATAAGTTTAGGAGAAATATCCGTAGGATGTTGAAGTGTAGCCGAATCGGTGATCGTGAAGCTTGGTCAGCGGAAAAAGTTAGGAAAATAGAAACCGCTTTTGCTTCAGGAAACACCGGCAAACACTTTAGGCTTATTCGTGCAGCTGGTCCAGAGCAACCCTCTGTCAATTAAGCCATCAACGAGGCAGACGGTACACTGCTGTTGGCCCAGGTGATCTCGTGCCGGCATTTTTCGAAGAAGATGGGGAGGCGTTAGTAGAGGGTTTGACGCATTTGTTTCAACTCATTTGAACGACGGAGACCATCCCTCCACGCTGGCGTCATTCCCATATTTAGAAAAAGAGTACGGGGCTCTTGCGAAAACTTATAAGGGAATT
Source organism: Paragonimus heterotremus (assembly GCA_013368495.1). Lineage (NCBI taxonomy): Eukaryota > Metazoa > Platyhelminthes > Trematoda > Plagiorchiida > Troglotrematidae > Paragonimus > Paragonimus heterotremus. Next base: position 6,504 of record LUCH01005498.1, on the reverse strand, counting down.
AGTCTGACTCCAGTCATTTCTAGAGTTCTGGCATCCATTGTACTTCGTCGACTCACTGCAGTTCGGGAGACAAACATTAGGGAAGAACGGGCAGGGTTCCGTTCTGAGTGGCGATGTAATGATCAAATTTGTAATCTTCGCAAAATTCTGAAGCAGCGTCATGTATACCACCGGTCAACAATTGCCGTATTTCTCGTCCATAAGGATGCGTTCGACTCGGTGGATCGATCTACACTTTTAGAGTCGATTAAACGCAAAGGTGTGTCGACCAAGTATGCAAACATACACTCGGCTCTTTGTTCTCATACTTCAGCTCCGGTTAGGG
>LUCH01005496.1:24942-38704 GCA_013368495.1 Paragonimus heterotremus | reverse complement strand
TGTCAGAGTTTAAAGAGGTGTACCTTTAGATGAAGTCGCAGTACATCTTCACATGACTTCTAAGGTACAACCAATACCTTCAGACTAAAAAACGTTGTGGTCATTAGTTAGCTACAGCGCACATGAAACGTGAACGTTCGGCTAGTGCAGCGTTCATTTTGAAAAGTGTCTGTTGCGTTTCATCGAGTTTCATTGTCCAAGAAGAACCCTTTGCTTACAGTAAACAACGAAAGAGTCTACTCAACAGTCCTAGTCTTCCACGGAAGTTATACGGTTTATTACTGGTGGGCGTTTGACAACAGAATGCCGTTTAGCTGATTAAGGCGACAAAACACTTTGTGGTCACTTCGATCATCCAATGCTCTCACGATCACAGCGTTAGTTTATACCTGAGTCACACCCTCGCTCTCCTGCGTCAGACCTTTTAGAATTTTTTTTGAGCATAGCCATTAAAGGACATCTTGAAGTGTTTACCAATGTCGCGGGTAGCCTGCGCCATCATGCCAACGGACCGTTATACTGTTTTGTGGTACTTGTTTCATTCTTGAGTCGGTAATCTAGTTACGCTTTCCATTTCAGCTGTCATGCGCCGCTTGTTAGACGAATGAAGCCTATCATACGAGCCTTTCACTCTTCTGCTTTTGATGTGGAACCGTTGTTTTGAATTATCGAGTATGATTGTTTACAACAATTTACTCGTCTGACAATCGCGTGGTGGAACGGATCCTTCGTCTTGAGAATTTTGACGCCGACCCCAACGCACTCAACGCTTCTAAGAAATGTAATCACTGATTTTGCACGTTCACTATCTTCTTTCCATTCCTTGACAATCTCAACCCCAACAAATTGGCCACGTCGATTAGTTACATGTCGTCCTCGGTCTGTGAATACGTCTTGGAATGCAGTAGTTATGACGATGCAATCTCTATACTACGGTGTCGTTATGTGAGGCCGAAGAACAAAATATTCGCTCGTCCCCTGTTGGCGAATTGTAGACAGGAAGATAAGCAGACATTGGACCAGTTTATTGAAAGGTTGTGGTCACTTGCGAAAGACTAACATTAAAGCCACCACAACCAAGAAGAACCGAGACGATGCAACCCGAGATGCTTTCATAAGTGGTCTATTATCTAGCCAGATCTAACGGAGACTATTGGAACAGAAAGCATTGGACTTTCAGGCCGCTTTCGATCAGGCTGGACCGCTTGAACTGACAGAAGAGCAATCCCAATTACGTCAGTCTGCTGTGACTACCACCTGCACGGCTGCAACAGAAATCACGGAAAATTCGCCCAGTGCTGTCAGACCGCTTGAGGTGACAGCCTGCAGCTCATCAACCGGCAAATGCTTCTGTGAATATGACAAACATCTTCGTTCGAAGCGCCCTGCTGGAGGTGCGTCATGCAATGGGCGTGAGAGGCAGGGATACATTTAAAAGGTTTGTCTAATGTCTCGGAACAGACAGCCCTGTTTCTCTGTCACTCGTCCGTCCATTTCGAATATCACCTCAACGGCTTCTCCAGACTACCTTTCAAATGCTGTGGCTGATCTTGATGTTAACGAAACTCGCTTACAAGCGTTGATAGACACTAGCAGTTCTGAAACTTATGTAGCGTCTTCCGTATTGCTGCGAAACGACCGGAAAGTTCACAAGTCTTGCAGTATGATAACAATGGCTTCTACCGCTCTGTCAAGTGACGTGCGAGGTCGCGTCCTGGCATTGATCCGGTATAAAGAGGTTATGTATTACTGAATCAAATTTTCAGCTTTACCACATTTATGTACTTCTTGGTCAAGACTTTCTTAGACTGCACAAAAGCGTTGAATTTCCATTCGTTGGGACAAAGCCATCGTTTCCGCTCTTGTCACTGACCTCAACTCACATCGAACCTTTTCGTCTTTTTCAAAACCTGGTGCGAAAACTGCAAGCCAGTCGCGACAAAATCCAGAGGGCACAGTCCAGTCGGCGAGAAGTTTATACGCTGTGAAAATCGCCGTCTGCTTGCTGAGTGAGTCATCGAGCCTTCTTCCTTTTGGAGAGCTCAAGATTTGATAGTCGTTAACCCTGTGCACAAGAGAAGAATGGTCGTTGATTATAGCCAGACAATCAACAGGTATTCCCTATTAGATATCCATCTCCTCTCCAAACTTGACGAGGTAATCGAACGCATCGCCACTTACGACACCTGTAGAACTCTGGATCTAAAGAGCGCTTATCATCAGGCTCTTACTAGAGAATAAAAGTCCTTTGAGACTTGCGGACGTTCGTATCAGTCTCATCGGATTCAGTTTGACGTGACGAACGGCGTCGCTTGGTTCCAACGGGCTATTGACAAGTTAACAGCACGCGAACGATTAAAATACATCTTTGTTTCCGTTGACAGTATTATGGTCTGTGGAAGCGATTCCGGTGAACATGACCTCATTCTCTGGAAGTTCCTAGACATGACCAGAAAATACAGATTGACTTTCAATAACTCAAAAAGCATGAACGCCGCCAAACAAATCAAACTTCTAGGTTATGAGGTATCCAAGATCAGTATCAAACTGGATCTTAATCACCTGAAGCCTCTCCGATAATTAGCCCCTTCGCTTAACTTGGAGTCTCAGCACGGGTGGTGGGGTTATTCGCCTACTATTAACGGTGGATATCTCAGTTCTGTGACACAATCCACAAACTTGTGCATAATAACACTCCCTCTAGTCACTTGAGGTTTTAAAAGACGAACTATCCAAGACTGCATTCTCTACTATTTAGTACTACACCCCTTTGGCTGTCGAGATGGACGCATCTAATGTTGCGATCGCAGCCACTCTGAATCAAAATAGTCGACTGGTAGCCTACTGTCCAGTGAATGGCACCATTCCGCCATAAAACTGGAGGCGTATGCTGTCGTGGAATCCATACGTAAATGGAAGCATTTTCTACTTCGCAACCATTTTAAACTTGTTACAGACGAACGCTCTGTTGTTTTCATATGCAACAATCGGCACAGAGGGAAAATCAAGAACGATAAGATTGAACGTTGGAAGCTGGAACTGTCGCCATTCAAGTTCGATTTTATACCATGATTTGATAAAGATAATCGAACGGCAGATGCACTTTCATGCAATTGTTGCGGGCGCTAATGACAAGTGTTGACTTGAAGTGACTACACAAATCGTCCTGTCACCCCGGTGTTTCTCGGTTGATACACTTCGTGAGCGCTAGAAACCCCCCTTTTTGTGAGAGGAGATCGTAACGTAGTTGCCAAATGTTCTGTTTGCTGTGAAATCAAACATCGTATTTTTTTCCCTGAAGCTTGAGGTGAGCTCATAGGAGCCACACAGCCATTGGAAAGACTCGATTGCTTTTAAGGGTCCCTTTCCATCAGTAACCCACAACCGTTACTTAACAATTATTGATGAGTATTCTCGGTTTTCTTTTGCCTTTGCATGTTCCGACCAGACTAGCGAAACCGTTATGAAATGTTTTTGTCAGTTGTTCTCGTTGTTAGGCCCTCTGGCCTACATTCATTCTGATTGTGGATCGTCATTCATGTCGACTAGTGTTCAACAGTTTCTTCATGACAGGGGAGTCGCGAGAAGCAGAACGACACCGTACGACCCCAGGGTAACGGTCCAGTAGAGCGTTTAAACGGAATGTTTTGGAAAGCCGTGTTGTTCACCTTGGAATTTCCTAACTTGTCAATCAATCCGTCAGATCACTCCTATGCATTGCAACTAATGCTGCACCATGTGAAAGATTGCTCCTCTATAACAGGAGATCCACCTCCGGGACAACTCTCCTGATGTGGCTCACTAGATCTGGACGGGCGTTATTTAAAAAGAATGGCAGACAGTTTAATTATGATCCGCCCGTCGAAGTTTAATTACTCCAATGCAACACAGTACGCGTACAACCGGCTTTCCTAATGGCAGAGAGGAAATAGTTTCCATTCGCCAACTATCCCGCAAAAGAGGAATCATGTCTGCGACGCCCTTGCGAGGATTATCGACACCTCCGATCGAACAAACTATACCTGTACCCTCTAATCGCGTCCCTGTCACGGAGCAGCATAACAGCATTTACTCAGTTGACACACAATACTAAACCGTCTTCTGATCCGCCCAGTAACGATCACTCAGGTAATCTTGAAACGTTAATCAAACAAATAGAGACGCATATTGACGCTGGCTACTAGATATTGTACCTCCGATCAGTGTGCACATGCTTAATCATTTCTCAATGACATGCCGCTTATTGTTTACTCACATTTCTTGACGGAGGAGACTGTCATGATATTATGTGATATTTGTTTCATTCTTGAGTTGTTACACGCCAATTGTTAGACTAATAAAGCACACAATAGGGGCCTCTCGCTGTTCTGCTTCCGATGTGGAGCCGTTGTTTTGACCTTTCGGGTCTGATTGTTTGCAACAACCGTGCCTGCTGTTCATGAATAGAATTGAGGTGAATGTGGACCTCTTTATTGTAACCGATCTCGACTATTTTAGTCCTCCGTTTGCCTGACGCGATGGTAGATCGTTGACTACATCTTTACGTGTTTAGAGCATGTTAATCGGACACAATAATTTGCATGACTTCGTTTGGTTTTTGCTAGGAAAGATTGTCCACAACGGTTGTATAGCGGCAATGAAGCGAATTTTAAAGGCTGAGAGAAAAACACTCGAGGGCTGTTCCAGGATTGGCGTATGGACAAAATCATTAGGCCTGTTCTGATTGGTGGTTGTAATTGGATTTTCATTCCAACGAAATCAAAACATTACGTGAGTGCTTGGAAAAGGGTTATTCGGTGTATAGAAAGGTAAATGCTGGTTACGCTATGAGAACGACCAGTTTCATACGACACCCGTGAAAATTGAGAGGACTCCTAATGACAGATCTCCACTTATCCCGATTTTGGACACTGGGTGGAACACATTTCCAACTGTACATGACAGCCGGCTAGTTATCGTAAGGGTGTGTTCTGGGAAAATCGGATACGATATTGTTTTCCAGATAATCCACCGTTTGGAAGCGGAGAAGCCTGATCTAAACTCGTGCTGCTGGTTGATTTGATTACACTCAAGGACGAAGTCTGGTGAAGTCAGGTGTTCAAAAAGTTACGGAAGGCGAGGTCTGTCGGTGAAGGACACCGTCATACGTACAGCCAGCGAGACCTGTAAAATCCATTTGGATTTACTTTCACTTTCTTCCAGCCTAGCAATTTAAGTGCGTCTGTTAGTCACAGACCGATGTATGCGTTTATTCCAGATTACTCTACGAGGAAACACTATTAAACAATTAGTAACTACGATTTCGAGTGAATTAGGAAAACTCCAACAGAACGAACAGCATGCCTTCACGTTGCCATTACTAATCATTGTAGACAGTTCTCGCTGGCTCCGGCACACGAGAGCCACAATGCTGACTGTAAAAAGGATGGTTGAGAAATTCTCTGTTAATGTACACACCTAAATACAGGCGAACTGTCTCCACAGAATATACTGAATTGCTCGAAAAGACGTTGGGCGTCTGCACAGGCTTGAAGGAATGCATTGGTAAGAACAACTTCAGCTGTCACATGGAGCCATCCCCAAAGAGTGTAACCTTCTTGTATGCGTTTTTGTTTCCTCCTCTCTCAACTTGACCGAAGGTTTCTCATTAATTATTGCACACGTTGTTTTCCAATTTGGCCGAGGCGTGTTTTTTTCGTCTGACGTCGTGTTCATGGGTCTTCTTGACCATATTAACTACTCCTAATATGCGTTTATTCCCATCTATAATAGTACTTAATGGGTACTTATACAATAATCGAGTTGACCAAAACAGTCTCTTAGCCTTGACAGGTCTCGGGTACATAAATTTCAGTAGAAATGAATTGTGTTAGCTTATAACCCTAGTGGCCGATTGCACAACCTTCTAGGTCATCTAGCTCGGACCAACCCTGAAACTGCCCACACAAAGACCTTTATTCAGTTGGTCTGATTGTTGTAAGTCAGCTCGTTGTGCTGAGAATCACTGGATTTCCGCACATCCCTTCAATTTTCTTTGTTTGTCAGTCAATATTGGCTGACAGCGATTGCCAAGAAATGCGAACTGTAAGAGAACTTACGTGGTGTGTCGTCACGAACTCTCTTACGGAAATGAAGGCACCTGGTTTAGACGTTCTTCGTCATACCCTTTGTAGGTGAGTGGAAATGAACTGTTTGGAGAATCATACACTCTGCTGAGGAAATATGCTCTTCCTCGGGAATTGATGCTTGATCTCCTCTTTACGAAAGGCTTGCGGTAATTGTCGAACAGTCAGTCTGATATTGCTTGTGACTGAGCTGAGTTCCGCAAGTTATCCAAAACGCTTGGAGAACAATGTCGCGAGGGTCGTTTATGTCACTTGTACAGTTGTACAGTTGGACCTCAGGTAGAGTTATATGTTTATCTCCAACACAGTGCACTGTGTCCATCTCATCTTTTTTCTCCCCACTTTTGCAAAACCGATGTCCTGCACAAAGGCTTGTATCACCTCACTAATGACGGCGTTAAATTTTCCCAGGAAACAGAATCGTACACTTAGACCTGTTGGGAAAAGGCACTTTTTATTCCAAAAACTGCATTACTTGCCAAGGAAAATGGTTTCTTCATTTTCTGGGAACTTGAAAACCCACCAGAATTCTAGAACACCCGAGAAGTTGCGTACGCTCCTGATTGGTCCATTCGGTGGCCTAGGCCCAAGGTCGCCCCAAACCTATGAATATAGTTGTTGTAAACCGCTATTTTGCCTTCGGGCTGAGCAGCAAATAAAGCACGTTTGAAGGCCATCTCTTTCCTTGCTTGTTGGAGGGGTTCTAAGCTGCGAGAGTTGCGTTCCGATATTTGAGCTCTGATTTTCGTACGGTTTTTCCAATTTCGTTACCTTCGTTCGCGATGGGGATACTGTTCGCGGTCTTGCGTTTGTTCTTGTCTTTTCTCTGTCAGGTGGGGTCGTAAAAAGACCACAACTTAATTAATAATAGTTCATAAATAAATCAAGTCACCTTAGACCGTTTTTTGCGGTTGAGCCACCACGGTGTGGCATGTCCTTTGCATCTTCTTACTGCAGAGTACCTCTTCAAGATTGACATAGGCTCTTGCCTGTGCTCACATTGATGGTAACACTTTAGATCTATTCTAATTATTCGTCTGTTTCTGAAGTTTTATCAGAGCCGACGGTGGTCTTCGTTAATTTCTGCTCTGAGACACCTCTAGTACCATCGTGACGTCTATCTCGCACGAGGGGAGGGCTGTGTCACGCGTGATGTTGCTGTCCGGTTACGAAATTTGATCGCACCACATTGGTGACGTTCGCAGTTTTTCCGTTTATCTCTCTTGAGTATTCCCATCCTCAGATGAGGGCCCCACATGGGGGATGGTGACGTAGGATGTGTATGTTGTACGATAATTTTTTTTATCTTATCGGTTAGAGTGGCTTAGATACACTTTAAGCCCATCCCTCATTTGTGCGTCTTGTTTTCAGTCTGCAGCTGGAAAGAATAACACGATGAGCAGCTGACGCCATCGTGGTAGTATGTTGAATTGACATCAGGTTTGGCCTTCGTTGGCTCTACCTAAGTGGAGTGTGGACGGTGCTAAGTGTCGTCGACCAGAGACTATTGGGACGTGGTCTCAAGCTGTATTCAGTGGCTTATCATCTGCCTTTTATTGTTATTTTATGAGTCTGTTGTTGGAAAAAAAGGAGGAACTGTAACAAAAATTACGAGGCATTTTATAGTATAAAACTAACGAAATTTCTTTTTTTTAATCGTTCCACACCTTACTCCACGATTATTTCTCTACTGCTTTTGATTAATTGGCTATCCAACGATTTTTTTTTATACCGACAGTCTGTTCTCGACGTGAGTTCAAACAGTATTGATAATATTGATGACTAAAGTTGTTACCGAAACATTTTAACGAAGAATGAAAAACTAGTCTGTGCGTTCCAATCCTGGATAACACCGTCTAGTTTTTTCTGCTGTCCACCTCCCGGACTGCGGAGCGTTGACGGAGTTTAAAGAACTGCGGTATCCTACTTATGAAGTCAAGCATTCATATGTTTTTTTATCGGAGCTACTAGTTCCTTATTCAATTTTGGAATAATTACGAGTTGATTCTGGTTTGGATGGGTGAACTTAGCTGCCCACAGTTGTTAAAAGAACTAGATTGGACTCATTCAAAGTAAAGAACTGACTCGACATCTTTGAAAAGTGCTAGTACATATTAATCTAGGTCACCGTCTTTGGTATCGAACAGCCGATGTGCGATCGCAATGGTTTTGAGATTACAGACCAAAATAAAGCGTTGTAGTTGTGCGATACTACGGTAGAAACAACAAACTGGCTAGGCTGAACCAGTGACCTAGCTTTTTTGACTTAGTCTTGATAGATACACCGTCTGGTTTGTTGTCAACTTTACTAACAGATTAGGGTTACACACCCATGGTGTTAATGTACCGAAATAGTCTACTCCATTTCCATATACAGTGATAACTCATTTCTGATGAGTAGTAGGGGATTTTGGTTTTCATTCAGATTGAACATCACCCACAATTGATCGCAGCTGTTGTATTCTCATAGACTTTCCACTCGGTCACCTTTCGAAAAGAAGCACTAGACTCGAGTTTCGCTCTCATTAGAGCTCGTCGATAGTGCATACCCTTGCCACTGCCAGGGCTAGAACTCTGGCCACGCTTTCATCAGACAACCGTGTTGACCGTTGCTCGCGAGCGGAAGTGGTTGGGCGTTCGGATATGATAATTCGGTCGTGCCGAGTGTGAATTCTTACTTCATTATTTTCATCTGTTTGCCATGCCTCCGGCTCAGCGATTAAGTTACGCTCAAGCTGTTTATGAATAGTGTCTGGTGTTTTTTTTTTGTAAAGTGCCGTGGGGGTCGCTCCGTTTAGGGCCTAGTTACTCTGGTTTTCATAGGTTTTCACTACTCTCCTTGATACACCCTACCGGTTTAGCTGCAATTTGGGTTTACAAGTTCCGAATTGTTTATTTTGTAGTTTACGTTAGTTTGGTGTACCCATTTTTACCTATGGCGTGGCTATCCTGCGAGCCGTTATGTTTAAAGTGGTCGTCTTTCAGCAACATTAAGGACGGAACGATAGTTCATCAATAGCTTGCTCAATGTTTTTTTGAAGCGATGCTTCAATTAATCACAGAGTGGACAACTACCCTGAGTTACTGACAATCTCCAGCGTCGAAAAAAATTATTTTACAGCTCGTAGTGATCTGAGCAGGAGCTGCCCTTGGTAATCTCCCCTCATACAGCTCTGTTTGTCACATCTGTTTACTTCCAGAAAGGGTCGTTAATTTCCTATGTCCTAGCGGTTTTGAAAATTGTTCGAAATCCTTTGGATTGTTTGTGAACCTCGTGCGAACTAACGTACCACTTGACGTTACTGTCTCTCAGGAAGTGGATTTTTCTGAGTCGTAGATGTAAAGAGTGTGGTTATCAGTCAGCCATTTCCAAAAGTGTTTTGTATCAAATAACGTTCTTTAAATACCTGCTGATTCGTTTTTGTTAGGACACGTTGGTGGACGTGTGATGTGGGGGTACATTTACGAGTTGAACCCGTTTTTGGTGATTCATAATGCACTCATCTCCTGACGTTTATCTTTGTTGTAGAAACTTAATGATGTTGTGTTTATCATTTCAGACGCAAGTTCTCATGACGAAAACATTTCCATTCTTCTGGACGTGTGCCTTATACGTCCTGCAAGCTTGTCTGCTGATATGAACGAAAAAAATAATGGAAGACCGACACAGAACGCTGTTGCGCACTATGCGCGTCTACCTGTTGAACAATATAACGCGATTGGAAGAGGTTTTAGACTTGTTAGAGTCTGACCGAATCATCTCGGAAGACCAGCGTCATCGTATCATGTCTCATTCCATTCACAAAGATCGTCTACGCTATTTCTTAGATACAATTGTTCGATGTGGTCCTTTGGCATTTGATAAGTTTCAAAACGCACTGAAGGAAACTCACCAAGAAGTCATCATACATGCCATGCAAATGGAACTTGACAAGACCGTTCAGACTACTCAAGTTACTTTGCCATCCACGACGTCCACTACAAATAAGTCCACCGGTTGGGACATGCATAGTCTGATGATGCCAGATAAACTAGGGACCCATGTGGTACATCCATTTGAACCGTATCCGGTGACTTCTCTACCCCGCGGTTACATCCTGATTATAAACATTGAAAATTACACCAAAGAAACCGGATTTTCGAACCGCCTGGGTTCTGCAGAAGATGTAAAAAAACTTATGTATATGTTTCAAGACTTTTCCTACAGTGTTGCAGTCCTACAGGATCCTGTTGGCAGACAGCTTGAGCAAGCGGTCATGGAATTTGCCCTCAAACCAGAACACTCGAGGGTGCATGCCGGCGGTTTAATTATATTAGCGCATGGAATAGAGCATCATATTGTCGCGACAGATGGTACGTTGGTCAGCATTGATGGTCTGATTTCGTGGTTTACGAATCCGAAATGTCCAGGCTTGGTTCAGAAGCCCAAATTGTTGGTTATTCAGGCATGTCGTGGTGGTCAACACGACCGTGGTGTAGTTACACGTACGGAACAGCCACTTACTTCAGTCGACCTTTCTACAGTCGATCACCCGTTGGATCCGTCTTCATGGCTTTCTGTACCATATATGAGTGACTGTGTGATTGTATACTCCACACTGCCTGGATTTGTTTCTTGGCGATCGGAGACCTCTGGGAGTTGGTACATTACCACATTTGTTGACGTGTTTCGTTTGCATGGTCATCGTTGTCACGTAATGGATTTATTGGCAGAAGTAAATCAACGGCTGGTGAGCGAATCATCGGATTTGAAACTGTACCAGATCTCCCAACCAGTAAGCACTCTTCGGAAGCCGTTCTTTCTTTCCACAAAAACTGCAGATTGAGTGATTTAGAAGCTTCGTGTACATAACACCACCCTATTTTGTTTAATCAATGACTTCTGTCACGAACGTTATTACTTTTCAAGTTTAGTGTTGCACAATCACGTTCGTTTCGTCTCAAAGATTTAGGCTTAGTTCATGCTGCAGTGTTCAGGTCGAACAGATGTTCATTTTTACTAGTGTAGCCTGCTTAAAATCGTGTTCTCCATAGACTGATATAATGGATGTAGCGTAACAGGAATGCGCTTGCTACTTTATCAGGGGGTGCCTTTTTCGATGTTGACTGAGGTGTCTGTCATGCTTAGCAGAACTCGTAAGCATTGTAAAAGTTTTGTGACCGTTTTTGCGACATATCTGTCACCAATACCCTTAAGTCGAATGAGGGATTAGCAGTTGAGTGTTCTCTTGAAACGACATTAATACAGAGTGGAAGTTATGAAGTCTTTACGTTCGCGTGGAATTCATTAAGGATCAGTTTCGTAAACAGCTTTTTTCGGTCATTTTCATTAAGCGGTGTTAGTCACATAAAATGATTTATAGACGAAAATCAAAACAAGTCACGTAAGTCAGTAAATATCTCATAGAATGGAGCAGATCATAGTCTACGGAGGTTGACCTTGTTGGCGTGTACATGTCACACGTACCTAGTGAGACGGGTGGCTATCGATCTCAGTTGATTTTATAATTGAGCGGTCAGATGAAAGGTTTATACGAACAGTCCCTACGGTCACACTTGGATCACATAGTCAGTTGGCGATGACCTTTGCTGTCGATGGCAGTTGCACTGGTGTGGACATGACGGACTTTCTGGTTTTAGCTACTGGCCAGTATCAACGATGTTAGAATTGCTTGCGGATGAAATAGGCCTTATTGAACTATTGTAAAGCCTCTTCAGGAGATGCAAAAGGATCCTTTGAATGCTTGCTTGTCTGCGGCATTTTTGTTTAGATGTGACCTTCATTAATATCCAACAACGTTAGAAATTTGCTGTTGGTTATTAACCACAGTACAATGAAGCCGAAATAAATCGCTACCAATTGGTGCGAATCACGTCCATATGCACTCAACCTTGGGGATAGTGTGTTATCTCTTGGTGCTCAGTAGGCTTTCTAATCCTTCAGAGATGACCTTCAAAACCATCTAAAAGTTAGTGTGCTCTGACCACTCTGTGATGTTGGTTCATAATGTTTGATATCGATTGTTCTGTTGATTACTTTAAGAGTCATTGTGGACAAGTGCATGACATAATAAACAATAACTGTACAGTTTTTTAGTCGAGTACCGCATAATGGAGACAAAAAATATTTTAGCAGGTACGATCAAATGGAACGCTCAGTCACCTAAACGACGGAATGCATTTTGGAAATTAGTTCAAAAAAATAAGAAAGCTCCGTTGGTACGGAACTAAGGGGATTAACCGATTTGTCTCTCACGGAACACGGTCGAAACAAAGGATCACACCCTCTGCACTCGAGCATACCTCTCTTTGACGAAACGTTTCTGCTTGTACCAGTCAAATGTCTTATGCACCCTGAGAGGTGAATTTTAAGCTTTTTTACATATGCATGTCTGCAAATGGGAGGGTATTTAAATAAATGTCCCTAGGTCACAAAATTATTGGCACAACCGTAGAACTCAAGGACAGGTTGCGCAAAAAACAGTCACAGTCACTATCATTTGTGAAAAACATCCACTGATTTAGTTGAGGTTTGTGCAAGAATGCTACGATTGACTCTGTGTAGAAATCGAGCTAAATAAGGGATAACGGAAGAATAAGACCGGCTGTTTGAAAATAAATATTTGTGTAAGGGTCTTATGGAAGAGAGAGATTCAGGCGGATTGTTTCCGACAGGGTTTTGCTGAAAATTGACCACACATTTTGAAATGGTGAAGAACAGTAAAAACAACGAATTACTTACGGGGGAGTGCAGCGGAACAAATATTTTAAGCTTCTGGCAAAAAGTTCGAAGTCCTTTGACAACAAACCAGGGAATATAGCAGATGAACAATACGTCCGGTGGGAGAGCATACAGGCCTTAATGAAACAACTAACCAAGTGGTGGGGAATGGAGAGGGAGTTAAGCATCGGACATGAAACGAAAGCTTCCGGACTTTAGTGAAAACAGTTACGTGAATTAACCATGTCATGTTACTCGAAGTAATTCTCGGATACTTCATCGTCATCATAAACAGCAATACATAAGTGATTTACACTGATGCTTAACTGCCACGCAACCACAAAGAAACGAGCAAACCCCATAGAGGAAGACAGAAAAAAGAGGGGGACAGGAAGGGACCTAACTACTGAAGACAGCTGCGTTTATATTCAAACATACAACATCAAAACGCCTACACCTTGCAAACAAACAGCCGAGCTGTAAGTGGAAGTTGGACGTCATCAACAAGACAGCCTCCTTACGACTTTCACTGTCCCGCGTCAGTACATGCACTCACTTCACAGACAACTCAGCCAAACAACGACAACCTTCACGCCATCGAGCTCGATTAGCCGCCATCTCACCTAACGTCTCCAGCCACCGACTATGGGAATCACGAGGGCCCCAGGCCGGGAGGCGAATCCGATACACAATGGCCAACCTCTTCGCGAACCATTTCATTTATCTAAGCCACGTCATCATCTGTCCACTAAGCACCTTACGACAGTCGGCTTCCCAGGTACACAAATCGGTCAACAACCTCTATGACTTCATTATCTAACATTAAATCTACGTAATCAAAACAATCTTGCAGAAGCATTGTGTACTTTGAGGCTACAAAGCGCATTCTGAAGTATTTATCAGAACGCGAAATAGC
>LUCH01005495.1:28002-41201 GCA_013368495.1 Paragonimus heterotremus | reverse complement strand
ACAGTAATGGAGAACAAAACAACGTTTTTGGGTTAATTGTGGAATTATCCCAACAGTACTCACTTGTTTGCTCGTGTCAAGCATCATACACTGATCGTACCACAAGTGGATTTTCCGATAGAGTGCGTGGATATCACTCTGCATGGTTGAATAGTGATGTGACTAAAACAGTTTCAACCGCGATTGTTGCTCGTTTGACCGACTGTGATCATTCCGTCAGAAAGAAAAATACCTTTCAGATTGTCTAGTGAGTGCCAAGAGACCGATCCGAATGTTAAACGTTGTCGAGGCTATTAGTATCCGATTGCGCAACCCTGACCTTTGCGCTCAGAAGTTCGTGCGGACATTTAATCTTCTCTGGTCCATAATTTGGAACAGCTATTGCGTAACTAATAACAAACACGCCGTCCACAACCTGTATTGACCGTTTTCCTGACTCGCTCTAGTTACAGTTTTCATATTTATTGTGTTGTAATTAGCCTGACAATCAAACACAGGAAACAACTCCTGTTCGCTACTTTGTCGTTCTCAAGACTTACGTTGGAGGCTCGAATCAAATTGGGATTCTAAACACCATGCAGGCATCAGTTTGTCTTTTCAATCCAGGCGAGGATAAACAGTACATTGCCCAGCAAAAGTGAAAATGTTCCGCTCATGGAGCAGTTCCTTTAAGCGAGGAAACGCACTGTGAAATCAGATTAACGTGATTGTGAGAAAGTGGTTAAGACAACGAAAGGTTACAGAAATCGACAAACACAATAATAAGTTCACGATTGGAATGGCTCACTGCCAACGGTGATGTTAACAGATAAAACGGTAAATATTCTCTAACACGAAGTTTGCTAGCGAGTGCTCTTAGCCTGCGTCTTATTGTGGAGATTATGCAATCGCCATACAATGATAAAGTATCATTTACCGTTTGAAATGAAGGATGGAGAATGCGTCAATCCGCGTTGTACTATCTAGTATTCCCTGTTGTGCAAAAGTATGGTTGCGCACGGGTTTGTATGTTTCAAAGTTACCGAAATCTAGGGTTAAATAACCATTATTGGAATTTTCAGCTAGCAGAACGATGCGATAACCACTGCTTTATGCAAACCCACGACCTAATTAAGAAGGGTGGTATGCAGCGGATGGCATTTTATAGAATGTCTGGTTGTTTAATTAGGCCAAAAAGATGATGAAGAGTAATTTGCTTGTTGGTTTTTTTTTGCAACTGCGTCACCTGAATCAATGATCCCGAATACACAAGATGAATAATGAAATTCTTCTGCCACTAAATTCTGGGAGAAATTCCCCTCACAAGTCTAAGCAATCATTTGGAATCACTTCGGAAACAAAATTAACGCCGAGTAGGCCTTACACCACGTTGCTTTGTCAACTGTATGCAAGAATTTCAATTTCCAGACGGATGCGTAAATACGACTCAAAATGGACTTAGATAATTTAGTAATCCGCTATGGAGCCAGTGTTAGCTGCGTTTGATGGGACCCTTCATTTATTGAGGGATTGGGTAAATCTTGACTCCCAAGAAACGTTTCACACATTGTTTCGAGAAGACGGTTTCTTCAATGCAAAAAGAAACTTCGACGAAGAAAGTGTTTGTTAATGAGGAGCAACGTGCAAACTATAAAAGGAGTTAAGCCGATTGCTACCATGCGGGTAAACCAATTTCAACTGTGACCGAAGCGATAGTAAGCAAGCATCTGTAGCAGGGTGATGCGAAGCAAATGAAACTTGGACAAGTTGCAACCGATCACGTTTCGATATGACAGGTCGTTGTATTGTTGTATATTACTCAACGAATCTAGTGAGTAGTACGATAAGGACAGAAAAGAATGAAACTCGTACATAAATTAATAGAAATCCTCACTGTCCTAAAGACTGAAGACACGTGATGGTAGCCTGGAACAAGCACATATTCCAAAAAGAAAACCGGTTGTGTATGACTAACAGCGGATATTGAAGCAGGCCACATATGCACATGAGTGTGTTCGAAGTTGCTGAACTACTCTCCTGTGCTTCTGATACCTGCATGGTGATAAGCAACTTGCATAGCTAACCATTTTTTAAGGTCATAACAAATGGCCCCTGGTCATGTGAAACAAAAAGAAATACGAACCCAAGGCAGTTTCACGAAGTGCATCTTGCAGTACAAAAAAAACACAGCAGACTTGCATGAGAAGATGTGAAATTGAAGGGTCTTCCAAAAGAGCTAGATGGATGAACGTCGACATTTTGCAATGAGAAATGAAAAAGAAGCTAATGTGATCCATTGGGGGGTTGTGCGTATGGTAATGATGAAGATGCATTTTTAGTCCGTATGAGGTGATCGATGACTTATGAGAATGGTTAACTCTGGAAAATAAGTTGAACGACTGGAAGACACCGAGAACTGTGAAGGTGTGTTTGTGAGATAGGTGATTCATGGGTTTTTGGAGAAAAAAGCATGAACACATGGAACAGATGACTAAGTCCTGCAGAAAATTCACGGTTCAAACAACCGAGTAGCTCGGGAGGAGAAAAATATAATTTTGTCCGTACAGATTAAATTTCGCTTGCAGCAAACAGCACGGACTTCGAAGACAGTCCAGTTCAGGCAAAGTATCTGTGAATCTTCAAGGTCATCATATTCATAGGACAAAATCTGGATCATTCCACCATACTTTCCCGTCTTGGTCGTTACAGATTTTTCGAGCGCATCATGGAATATCTCACATGACTCTGTTGTGGATCGCACAATTATGGTGCTAAAGTGGAAAACAGTTTGAGTAGAAGCAGAAAAGTGACATGAGTGGTGGAATGTTTTTTAAAAACTTGTACGGGCCTCAGACAGCCAGTCATACATTAGTGGGCGTCGAGCGATGCGATATTCACACACACATACACTAGTCAGTAGCACAAGCTATTCTAGATCATTCGGACGAGAATGTAAAAAAGAGCCTTTGAAACACCAGAATAAAATAAGCTCGAGTTGGTGAAGTCATAGGCTAAGGATCACACAGTTAGAAAGCGGAGGTCGAGACCAGAAAGACATGTGTAGAAATAAACAAGACAGCGCGATAGCCGACCAGGTTGCTCTAGCAATACTCAAAACCGGCGTTCGCGTGCAAAGAGTACAACAGTCGTTCTCGTAGCAATTTTGCATCTCGATAGTCCGGCAGCCGCAACAGGTTCATGCAAGTACTCGCCGTGGGTAGACGCTCGTGTTCTTGCGTGATTTGAATAGAGAAGGGTGGTTGCAAGTCGCGAAAGCCAAACATGGGTGGTCGGGAGCAGGCGGTCACGAAGCGCAGAAATAGACGCTTGTCGGCCTCGGAAAGATCTTTCAAAACGGACCAGAAATGGTCCAGTGTTTCATGGAATTCCGCGGAATCTGAGAGTGGAAATGAAAACGGAAAGAACGGATAGAAAAATAAAAAGCGTGCAAGTATGCACAAGCATGCCGGTACGGTGCAACTGAACACTCAGAAATTGCCATAAATTTGAACTGCACATCATCACAGAATGCCAATCAAATGAAAAACTAAATCACCCGGAGTGATAAAACATTCACAACATTGACTAGTATGCACAAATTATTTTTGTCACATTTTGTCTCTACCTTGGTTGGTTGACACGGGTACAGTTTGATTAAACAGTGCTAACAGTCAACAGAGAAAGAAACGGGTGTGCACTATGGTCTAGGTCCGTGTGAAGCTTGGCGAAACGTGTGATGCGAACGTCAACCGACTGTGGATAACACTTTCGCGTGTCTTACTGCTGAGTCTCCGTGAAAGAATGTCCATTTAAAAAGTCTCAGGGAGATCCATTGTATTTCTTGATAACTGAAGACTGAGACAAACTAAGCGCATCATAATGTAGTCTCAAAACGCTCTGTGTGGGTCCACACTGGCAGGCCTTACGATAGGAAAGCAACAGCGAAGGCTAATACACCACGGCGGCCAAAACATCTCGGGGAAATACAGTCAACAGATGCGACCTAGTCAAGATATATACATCTAGTTTGGCGAGCAGTCATTAGTCAGTGATGTGCATGCAGCATCGAGTAGGATAGGTGTCAGTGTGTCATAGCGTTGGGACTCGAATGCCACATGTATGTCATCAATCTCTGTCCCACTGTGCTGGTGTAATCCACCCAGTTCAAACTACGCAACAAACACAGAACAGTGTTACAGAAACTCCGTGGGACACATTCTAAACTGACACAGAGATGGAAAGTCAACAGACGTCAAACAGCCAGATATATAAACTGGAAAAGAAACGGAATCGGTCTTGTTCACATCAGTTTACTCTTCTCCGGAGGTTATGACCTTATCTAAAATGTGAACTTTCCATACGGATGCTTACGATAGCCAAGACATATTACGTGTAGCCATATAAATTCCACTTTCCACTTACTTTCTAATCGGAACTGTAAATTAACTCGTCAGATTGAACACCGATAGGCCATAAGCCCAAAAAGGTACTTCATTGTGTTGCAAACAAGATGTCTGCAAGCCACACGCGCACGATCACTATTGTTACTAAAAGTTGGTCCACTGGTCCCACTGGTCCCACACGGCGACCAGCCAGCGGCTATTTCGACAAACATTCCAAACGCGATCCATCAACCGATTAGCTGTGTACGACGACTGAATCATCTCGAGCAGTAAGTGATGAACTTAGCAAACAGTAACAGTTATGAAAGGCTCAGAACACGGGTGATGAGCACATCGACAGACGACTAAGCAGCTCATTATTTGAAAAGGCAGTATACATCATATTAACATGATGGCTTCAGTACCCAAAAACTCGCTCGTTACAGCAACACGTGAGTGTAGTTATGAACAAAAGCGTTCCCAGTCCCATTAACACCAAACAATGAATGTACATATGTACCGAACACTCCACAAATGAGGTAACTGAGTTCGTATGTAACACAGCTCGGGTTGTGACTCGAGCAGATTGCAAGGTTGTACGTTAATTATAGGCTGGCAAATATTAATTGGTTGATTTGAACACAAATGCTCAGACCACACTAGTGTAGTGAGGACGAGCGATCGTACTACACTACTCACACCACGGATATTTAGGAGTGGGGCAAGAGCACGGATTTTGACGTGAAATTATCCGCAGGAAAAATACCAGAAGAAACATAGGAGTGCAGCATGGCATGAAATGATTCTCTGTATATACATGAACTGAACATTGGCGTCTGTGGCAACCATGACGTTCTGCGACCAGTACCGTGTGCAGATGTGTGTTTCTATTTGCTATCACATTTAAACGCACAAACCGTGTTGGTTTCTTGAATGAGTAACCTTTGCGTCATCCGTATTCTTGGTTCACATCACTAGCAGTACGCAACCAATCAGCTTAGAGGTGGATAAAACAACGAACGGTATGGGGGACACTGTCAATGATGACTGGCTTACAAGTCAGTCTAAAATGATAGTGAGAAAAGCTGGAATGAAGCTAACTCAAGGTACGTTAGTCGATATGCCAGAACTACAAATATCCATCAGAAGTGCTACACACTAAGAAGGAAGGGGATCTCTTACTGACAGGGAGACATAAGAAAAATTTCATATGAACTAAGTAACTACCTGCGGCAGCCAGAGACATTCTAAATGAAAGTTTGATGGTTTAATCAGAGAATGTGTAAACGTTCTAAGAGCAGAATCCTGAGAAAGTGCTCTATGGAAGACTTCGTATCCAAAAGTGAATGACACCAGAGTATGACGAACAAACTGTGAGATGTTATCAAATCAAAATCCTTTTGAAAAACTGCTTAAGAAGATATGAAAAATTAGCGTTGTGCATACTGATTTTGATAGCTCTTATCACACCATGATGCACTCTGATATGATTACAAAATGTCACTATGGTGTGGGTCTCCCACGCTGTCTTCTAGACGCAGGCCGCAAAGTTAACCTCTCCGGAACCACATAAATATTCCGCTGTTTAATATATATATATATATATATATATATATATATATATATATATATATATATATGATAACGGATCCTAGTGTGGATTTGAAACGTTACAATAAATAGTGCACTACTCAGTGTGTGCCCCTTCTTAAGTACTTTAAATATACATACATATATACATTAGTATTGTAATAATATAGTGTTCTTCAGCATCAAAAGACAGGCAAAAAGATAAGTAGGTTGAAGAAAGCGGAGTAGCACCACAAATGCGCACGTGGCCAACTCACCGTTCGTGTAGACTGTGTGGTGCTTCAAATCATCAATATCAATCACGGTATCAGCGCCAGAAATCAATGTCTGTAGTTCGTCCGCGTCGAACAGCCGAAGCCAATCGATGCAGATTACATCGTTCAGACCGGCCATGAACGCACGAACCTGCGGATAGATCTGGAGGTTGGAGCACGGAAGGTTTAGTTAGAACACACAGTACTATCTTGGTTATGTAAATTAGTCAAAGGTCATCACAAACGACACGAAATATGACAGACTGGGTTGCTAACCCATATCTGTGAACCAACCTGTTTGTTCAGTTTGTGGTGTGCCACTAAATGCATGTATTCCACACGGTTCTCGTTGGTCACCGGAATTTGGCGACCACCCGGTTTGAGCTCCACTGTTTCCGACAGACCGAATGTAGACTGATCCAGAGTGAAATCCAGACACAAGTTGCGCACGTCATCGGTGTACGTTTTCAGATAGCGCAATTGCCTTGAGAGCGGGAAAAGAAGTAGGAGCAAATGCAACAGTCGTCATGGATATGCTGGAACCGACTTGAAAGATGTCGAGCTAGAACTCAGCCAACTATAAACGTAATGCAAACATTACAGCGCCAGCCAAACATTTCTACGGGAAAAAAATCGACCAATGAAAGGCGTGATACTAATTGAGAAACAACAGGTAAGCACATGAATGTCACGTTATGCATCAACACAAGGGCTTTCAATCGACGAAGTTCACATTGCGGAACGAACTCCAGGAAACCGAGCGTAGTCCCGCCTGTTAGGCTCAGTCGTGGTCAAAAACACGGCATAAGCTAGAACCAATTATGTATCGGCTGGAACAGGAGTGGGAAATTAACGTGACCAAGCTCAGTCATAATGAAAAGGAAGGCTCTCTTCTGTGTTGTGACACGTAACAAGAACTGACCTGTACAGCTCCGGATCCAGAGAGTGAAGATAGTCGAAGCCGACCCCACCACCACTTCGACTGGCAATTTTAGCCAGGAAGAAGTGCGCGAACTGTAATTCAACAAGCATGCTCTCGTACAACGCCTGCAAGAGAGGAGACAGCAGTAAATGAGCGGTAAAATAATGAACCTATGATCGAACGGATGCTACAAATCTACGCACATCACACCGAACAGGCTATGATAGAGACAGAGGAACGAACAGCAAATATTTGCTCTTTCGGTGAGTGGTGTTAGTCCAGCAACCATCATGTATAACGTGGTCTTGTAAGGCACTTCTCGTTTCTTCTGTAGTGACAGTACTCGGAGCACACACACACGAAATAGACAGATGCGTGACAACAAGACTTAAGAGGTGTTTCGTAGATATGATCGGCTGACAAAGACGTGTGAACAAGATAATTGAGTAATAGATCATTAACTGTCCAAAAGCAAGTTGGTACGCAAAGAGCACCACATTTACTGGACAGTGCTGACGACACACAACAATATTAAACCGAACAAATCTGCCAGATGATGATAGGGTGGACAAGACTACTACGTCCAGATGGCTTATTATGGAATCTGATTAGAAACGACTACCAAACAGACAATTGACTGGTTCGAGATAGGGACAGTTTAAATGATGCTATCCAGGCTGAAACGATAGTTGAGAACAAAAATTGTAACAAACCAAATAGACTTACTTTTGCCAAAATTCGACCAAGAAAGAAATAGTGTTTCAAATAATCCTCGCTGATAACAGCTGCTTGTGGATTTGGATATAATGTTTTCTCAGCCGTATAAATGAAGAACCCACGAGTAGGATCGAACCCACTGCGAATGATGTCAGATAGGAATTCACGAGACAGGCCACCACCATCCACGCCTGCTTCTTCCACACCGACCTGATTCAAGAAACGCACTCGGAGACGAGACTGTAGGTTACGTTCTAGAAAAGATAGTATATATATATATATACATATATATATATATCCCTATGTATAAATATACACGTACCACAAACATACTTTCGCACGACACTATATAGACCAAAAGT
This sequence comes from Paragonimus heterotremus, assembly GCA_013368495.1. Lineage (NCBI taxonomy): Eukaryota > Metazoa > Platyhelminthes > Trematoda > Plagiorchiida > Troglotrematidae > Paragonimus > Paragonimus heterotremus. The sequence goes on along the minus strand of LUCH01005495.1, from coordinate 32,995 downwards.
AAAAAGTGCGATAGACTGTACAAATCGAAGCGTTCGTAAATTGTTACACAGAAACTACTGACAACCACATCTGTGTAACATATGACGCTATCTCCAACAATGGCAATCGGTCCATAAAGGGCGCCATACACATCGGATTCTTAAGATTAATCATTTCAGTACCTAGTATCAAAACACAATATAACTTACTGATGTGTTAGTTAAGGTGATTAGCAAGGCAAGCAATAGGGCTCCAAACAAAGAAAATATAAAAACAATCTCATTGAGAGGGAAAAGGAAACGCAAACAGAGAAAAAGGCTACAGTGAGCAGTCAGCTGGATAAGAGAAAGAAAAGAACATTGGCATGATAAAAAGAAATATTTTAAGTACACATTGTAGCTAGTCAGCGCTTCAAAATTGACAATGATAAACATCACGTCGATAAACATTACGAGCATGTGTCGTTCGAATCCACCTGATGTTGAACATAATTGTGATCATCCAGAATTTGAAAACAGTGCAAGTTCCCATAATTCGTGGTTGTGCTGACGCTAGTGCAATTATGTTTTAAAGAGATGATTTATTAATCACCAATTGCACTCCTTAAAAGTGAGTTCAACATTTTGATGAACAAGTTAGACACCCTCAACCGGACCAAATAAACGACAGGAAACGAGTGTTCAGTTATTGGTCTCTTCCGCAGGAGACAGAGGTGGCTGTGAAGCTCGTGCTAATGATGAGCAGCAAGGTCACAGGCCAAGTCCCACTGTCTCTCTTTCTTCTAAAAAGATGATGAGAAGTTAATGTAAGACCTGAAGGTTTATTCAGACATTTTGTTGGTACTGTCCTACCGAGCCGGAGACATGCTGACTATGCAATCTTTTCAATTCTGAGATTGTACAAGTTAAAGAACTGTGTGTTTTCAGATATATAATGTTGTTTACGGACAATTCTAGATCAACAGTATCGCAATACGCTTTGCCTGCCGTAAGTGAGTGGGTGAACAATCACAAGCTGTTTATGAGTATCACAAAATGTGTAGAGGTTTTTTATCTTGTTAGTAACAATCGTCATCAACAAATCATGAGGCAACACGTGGAGTTGAACGTTCACTGGGTATCAATTACGATACAATTTTCATTCAAATAGGTCGGAGTTACTTCATGCTGCAGTACGCTCCCGCTCCGTCATAACAACAATGTTTTCGTACACATCAGCAAACTCGCATTAGTACGTGGTTCATTTGAAATCATTAGCTACACCTTATCGCTTCACTTCATGAATTTCTAAAGCTGTTAGACAGATACATAAGGTCCTTGCTGAAATGTAGCGGCATTACAGGACAAAACTTTATTAACCCTTTTGTAGAATTTCCCTTCAAAGCACGAAGACATGGTCTTGACAAAATCCTAGGGAATACCATTCACTTTCCATTCCCCGACCTATCTGGATCTTTAGTCAATTTCGAGACATGTTTTGCATCTTTTTCGTTCTTTTCAGTCAAAGTGAAGTAAATTTCAGGAAATCACCAGCAATCGTTTTACTGTTTGTCAATACATTGTTGGTAATACTTTCACATGTTCTCTAGATGTTATCTATATCTATAAAGTGAATAAACAGCTTCACACTGATCAGGGTAAGACTGGTAACATTTTCTGTATTAAAATATCACGTTTGTTTTTATCACGCAGTGCAAGGCATGAATCAGTCTTCTGGATTCGTGGTCTAATACAACATGTTTGGTCGGGTTATAACAATTAATCTCAACTCGTCAACCATGGATGACAGTCACATGCAGTTTGTACTTTTTCAGTTAGGCACGGTGAATGACATGCCGGGAGTTGTGCAATGAGGCCGCCAATGGTTTGAGAAAATGCAAAGTAGTGATCGGTAACTAAGTAGCTATGGTCCAGAAAGCTCATGATGCATCTCATAAAAAAAAACAGTGACGGTAGACATCGCGTTGCGACGTAATCATACTGATCTCCCTTTACAGTTCTCAATACCGGTTATTTAATATTTCGATTACCAGCTTTTGCAAGGACTGACGGCGACTTCAATCCGCGGTACTCATGGATCCCACTCAAAGCTACCAATGTGTACAAACACAACCGGCCAGCTCACCGTTTTCTTTGGAGAGCTTCTCGAATGCATCCTCGTACAAATGAGTTCGACGAACCAGGATAGAAACATCTGGATATTGCCCCGCTTGTTCCAACAGCGGCGTCGCAGTCAACCCTGAGAAACTTGGACTTTGGACGGATGCGCGCGATGAGTCGACCAGAAGCTGGAACAACTGTGGACCAGAAGTCAAAAAAGAGAGGAGATTTTGTATGTGACGGGGATTTACATCATCAAAAGTAGTACACAACTATGGCCGCGTGTAAGATACCTGAACAAGAATTGACTGATCACAATAGAACATTAATCGACAAGATAAGCGGAAGAAGCGACAATGGCATATCAGACAGCCGGATGAATCGATAATAAGGGAAGCACACAAGAGGTATCAAAAATGAGGAAAGGCTTGTGTTTGATTCGTCAATGACAAAACGAAGTATTGCAGTGCTTTGATGGATTACAAAAAGATTTCCAAAGGTCGTTCGGGCACCTGACAGTCACAGCTAAAGTTCACATCTACTCAGTTCGTAAAAAGATCGATTTACACTCATTTTGTGACATGATGTCGATGCGTCCAACCGTGTATATGAACTGAGCACTACCTCAGTCCATTCCGCAATGTCTCCCTCAATCTCAACATCATTACGAACAAGTCTTGATCGATATGAATCCCATTCTCAGTGTGACGCGAACTTGCGAAACAAACAAGAAACTTCTTAGTGTTTCGATGCAGGTCAGAACTATGGTCAGTCCAACATCACAGCTTCACAGTGTAGCCTGTGATGGTTAATGGCTGACAAGGTGAATTCACTCCGATACAGAAGGGTGGAAGTAACGATCGCCAGAAAAAACTCAGTAGCGTCGAACATTTGTAGAAAACGATGTCATGATAACAGTGTGTTAGGTATGGTCAACGGCGCTCCAGAGTGTGTGTACAAATGCTATCAAACATAATTTGCTATACTGTAGAAAGTAACCGATACAAGTATAACTGCGGACTAGAACGCCAGTCACATGAAATCAACAGGAACTCACTCGTACTCGTCGCTCGAAAGGAATGACAAACGGCATTTCTTTCAGAATCAGTACCTGACGCACCTCACGGTTCGACAAGACAAAAGGGTTCACACCATCTGATGTGTGCACAAAGGGCATGTACGTTGACAGAAAGAGAAGTGAAGAAAACGGCAATGTGAATGTTGGTTAGTAACAGAACCACGGATAGTTAACAAGGCAGAATAGACAAGAAATTGATGATTTTCGGCCGCACTGAGGTACGGTCATCGCGCGCTCAACGCAATAAAGTGGTACATATGCTTTAGCTGTACTCAGAGAACCAACGACCTGCTATCCACAGCTTGAATACACCTCTACATGATCGTCATGTTCACAACAGAGAAGGAGAGTCAAGTGGCTGTCACTTGGCTTGCTTGATTGAGTGCTGGTTATGCCGCGAAAAACAGTGCGCACTTAGATAAAGACATTTGAAGTAGCCAGCAAACAAACTTGTTAGTACAGATTTCGAACCCAACGCTGATCCATAACAGTCATCTTCTGAGGACAGTATCATTTTTCCATGTCTGTCCAGCGTCACTGGACTTTCTGACGCTATACGTGTACTGTCATACAAACTGGTCATCATTTAGTATCTACTTCAGGTTCGTCCATCTGCGTGTGTTGGAGCTGTCAACTCAAACATGTTTGCAATCCGACACGCGTGCGGTGCAACATTACGCTTTCGTACAACACGCTAAACGGGTGCCAACCGAAACTTAGTGGTGGGTCTGTCACCGAAGCTAAGTTAACAACTGTTATACAATGAGATGTTCGCAATTATAAGACAGAAGACAAACAATAAATTCAAGATGACAAAGGCAAAAATCCGCGGCAATACGACACGGGATCGGTGCCGATCCTAGTGTACCATCTCTAGCTCCTTCACGGCGCTCGATTAAGCAAGGTAAAAAAAAGGAAGTCAAGAACATAAACAATGGGTTGATTGCAACTATTACAAGGAAGGTTAATTTGGCTGTGAACGTGAAATTATCAGAGTCAAAAACACAGACAAGATCAGTAAACGAAAAGCTTGGAACTCCGTTTCGAACAACAGCATACAGTATACTAAATGTCACCAATGTAAAGTTTTCAAGTTTGTAATTAATCACAAGCATTATTGTTCCTTAATATTCCAGAAAACCCACGGCACAGATGAACGCAAATGGTATACCTAGATACGGTGATCCAGGTGAGGGTCGGCAGCTTACAGAGCAGTAACGAAGCAAACTAAAAAAACGTACCACCCCTGTTGAAGTTTAGAGCAGATTATGGCCGGGAAAAGCGAACGAGAGTGAAGCGTTTAAGGAATGTCAACAGATGCAGTGGGTACTCCGCTCAGAATCAGACATTTATTATAGTTAAAACATATTTGGCACGTAAAAAAGCTACGATGAGTGACAAACGTGTCAAACTATGAGTAAAATGTATTGTATGACGTGAGAAAGAGAATGAATATGGAGGGATGAAGAAAACTTACAACGATGCACAAAATGACATGCGAAACGAGCGCCATTGGCATCTGTTCTTCGACATGTCAGATACTGTTTTTAACTAAAGGTGTTCAGTGTCCTTCGGACCTCAGCCAGGAAGAGGGGAGCGTCCTACTGAAGCAAGCTTCTCAGTGGGTGCCCTCATACCCCGAACCCAAGTCATGTGCTGACCACCAAGCTGTCGCCCCCAGTCTAACCCACTACTCATAAACAAGACATGATGTGACAGGCGGTGCGCTGGCATTCCCAAGATGGGGCCAAGTCAACGACGCCTGAGACGAGATCAATATATCTAAGGGTCGACGGAGTTTATCCATCCTGAGGATACGTCGGCAAACCTTATTAC